>RJWT010001691.1:0-45974 GCA_004365215.1 Cuniculus paca
GTATTTTTCTTAATGTAATTATTTGATTATGGAATTGATTTTTTTTGTTGCCAAAGTAATTTTTGTTAAAAGAGAAAAAGTTATATCATACTTTAATTTTTTTCTTAAGTCAATTACTAAGTTCCACTAGGGAAAAGCGCTCATAAAAATCTAGTTAATTAACAGATATTAAATGGAGGTTAAGATAGTCACTTTCAATTTCAAAAATGAAGACTGCTTTATTCGTTCCTGGAATTTTTCTCCAAATAATTAAACACGGTAACTATAGCTCCATGTGAAAGAAATGATAGGTAATGGACTACAGTTGCTTAACTATGGTTTCATAATATCAGAAATCTGGGAAATGGGAAAAGGGGAGAAAAAATAAAAAATAAACTAGTAGCAGGTTGCACTGAAGAGAAAAAAATAAAGTAGGTTTCAAACCCTGCATTCTAATTCCAACTGGTAGGTGCTACATTGAATGCTGGTGAAAGGAAGGATTCTCAGTTCAACAGAAAACTGGGTCCCGATTGATAATCTATGTGGATAAAGGTAAGAGGGCCTCAGGATGTTGGCTTGGTATTTTCCACCCCTTCCCTATGGGGAGCACACACAGTCTAATGAGAGGAAACTACACTGTCCGAAATTTGAGTGAATAGGGCAGAAGTCAGTAAGCCGCAAGCCAATTGTGAAGGAAATAATTGCACCATCACTTGATATTAAGTTAAGACTCCACAGCTAGGTTGAAGTGAGTAATCTTCAGTTTACAGAAAATGACACCTGGTGGCAGCACTACTAAAATGCAAGGGCAAAACAGTAGAGCAAAAACCGAACCTCTTAAATGTTAGAAATGCCTATCACGTGGTGAAGTGTATGTATATCATATCCAATCATATAGCTGCACATTATACAATACTAGGACAAGCTAGATTTACAGAAGACATGATCATTTCCAGATACAGAAAACAAAAGTATAAATACATACTTGCTATCATTTATTAAATCGACATAGTTTAAGTATATGAAAAGCTTTTTTATAGAAAAAAATACTAAAACAAACCTAATACAGGATCCTCTAGTCATATCCTTTCATATCCTTGAAAAGCCATACACTTCTTGTATCCAAAACCATCATTTCAAATATTTCACCAAAAATGAGCTTTAAAAAAATAACTTACTGCAATTATGACTTCTGTTCAAGTAGCAGAATTATTAACTGACTTCACTATGCCTAAGTGTGGGAAACAAAGGTCAAACTTCCTGGTTTTAGTATTGAAACAATGCATGGTGATCTGAGCAGCTGCTCCTGAATGCTTCATGTAGGTTTTTTTTTTTTAAATGAAGCCATAAAGAGAATTCTGACTATTAGTCAAACACTGGTCTATACATAACAGTTCAGGTTAAAGTATATGGGAACTGTGAATGTGCAGTGGTACTTCGGTACTACGCTTTTGTTTGCAAACAATTCGATTCACAAACGGAAACATTTCGCAAAATTCTGTTTTTGTTTACAAACTCTGAATCAGTTGACATGACTGTAGCCATCTTTCCCACACAAACACAAATGTGGCCATCTTCATCTTCTCCAGAATCATGGAGCAAATTAAGTTTGTGAACTGAGGTACCACTGTAATACTGTATTTCAAGTAAATTAAAAAGGAGATATATATAAGCCGAGTGTGGTGGCGCACTCCTGCAATCCCAGCACTTGGAGAGGCTGAGGCAAGGAGGATCGCTGCAAGTTTGAGACCAGCCTGGGCTACAAAGTGAGCCCAAGGCCAGCCTGAATGGCATAGCGAGACCCTGTCTCAAAAAGCAAAAAAAAAAAAAAAAAAAGCTATAAAATGCTCTGGTGAAACAAGGAAGGGAGGAGAGAAAGGGCCCACCAACCCACTAAAAGCTGTATCCCCAATTTTACCCGTTTTCCATCTTTGGTCTTCTTTAAGTTCCAAGTGCCGTCTGGCAACTTCTCAAAGAACTTTCTTGCTTTTGGTGCTTGGTCAAGAATGTGAGCAGGTGGAATACCCAGAACTTCCACTATTTTATTCATCTGATCTACCTGTAGTAAAGAGAAAAAGAAAGCCTGTAATTTTCACCATACATCCTACCTCTACTCATGAATGCATTCATAAATAACTGAGCATATCCTATGGGTTAAATACTTGCCCAGGCACTAAGAATACCATTATGACCAAAAGACCAAGTTCCTAAGCTTTGTGACACCGAACATGCAGCAATTAACAAACGCACAAATCTATGGCTAGTGACCCTGGATACAATGGATAACCCCATGAAAGGATGCAAGAAGTTTTAAAGTCTGTTTTTGGAGAGATTTAAATAACCAGTAGGAATCTTAGTCAGAAGGGAGGACCTAACAAAGTTGTTAGTTTTTTTTAAGTGTAGATTCACTCCAATACAATCAGTCAATTACATCTCTGTCAAAAAGTCTACATAACAATGAGAAGAGACCAATAATAAACAAATACCTCAGAGGATTAATTCCAGAGGATTCCACACCTTCAGAGGATTAATTTCAGGTAAGAACACCCTCCTCCACACCTCGCCCTCCCACAGCCAAAATCTATGGGTGCACAAATCCTTTAAAATGTCATATTATTAGTGCATGATCATGAAGGAATGAGGGCTATCCTGAAAAATGGTGCAAACATCGCTATAAATTCTTGACAGTTCATACGTTCTACGTTTTTTGTTTTGTTTTGTCTTTTTGAGACAGGGTGTCACTATGCAGTTTGGGCTGGCCTTAAACTCAGTTTGTAGCCCAGGTTGGTCTCAAACTCTCTGCCTCAGCCTAGTGAGTACTGGGATTACAGGCATGCACTCCCACGCCCAGCCTTTGCCATATATTTTAAATCATGTCTAGGTTACTTTCAATTCCTAGTACAATGCTATGGAAATATTTGTTATATAGTTTACAGAATCATGACAAAAGAAAAAAGCTTGTAAATATCAGATAAAGATGCAGATTTTAGCCCCAAGTATTTCTGACCTGCAGTTGACTGAGTCTGAGGATGCAGAAGCTGCAGATACGAAGGGACCAAAGCAATAGCATACACTCCACCGGAGGATGACTAAATAATATGGAGGAAATCCACCGGGCATGGGACAGAGACGCTGCACTTTAACTAGGTGCCACACAAGCGGCCACTGAGATGACAATGGAGCAGAGACTTAGAGAAGCCAAGTGCTGAGAAAGCACCTCAGACAGAGGAAAGGAATGCAAGGTGCCACAGAGAAGGCCAGGTGCTAGCGTGGAGAAGAGAGGAGGGAGGCAGAGAGAGCTTGCAGAGATATCCACACCACAGAGGGGGCTGTGGGAGCCATTGAAGTTTTAGGGTGATCGCAACACTGTTTAAGCCCCAAAACATGACTAATTTACAGAGTACTTAATATTACAAGCAAATATTATGGTACAGAGAAAGATAAGCTTGAGGTATTCGTAGGTAAATGGGTGCCACTTAAGAACATAATTTTAAGTGAAACAAATCAGGTCAGGCATACAAGCTCAGTTATTACATGGTTTATCTTGTATGAGAAATATCACACTATACACACACACACATACACACAAAGAGCAAAACAGAAGAGCGATAAATAAGAATTAGGGAGAGTTTCAAATCCTCAAATTACATATTCTGTTGTTTTAAAGATACTTCAATATATATGCTAATTTTTCTTTTATACTAAAAATTTATCTTAGTTTATTGAAAATAAAGTTTGTGCTGTTTCTTTTTTTTGTTTTTTTTTTTTTGCAGCAACCAGGGATCGAACTTATGACCTCACGCTTGCCAGGCAGGTGCTTATTAGGCCACTGAGCTAGATCGCCAGCTGTTTTTTTTTCAGACAGGGCCTCACTATGCAGTGCAAACCGGCCTTGAACTTGCAGTGATCCTTCCTGCCTCAGTCTCCCGAGTGCTGGGATTACAGCACGGCCGCCATGCTGTTGGTTCCTTTTTGTTAAAGAGTGTTTTTTGGGTTATGTCTTGTACTGAGTTACTACTTGGAAGGGGACAATATACAGTGTAAGAACTGTTGTCATTCTCTTATTAGTTATGAAAATGTTTTATTTTTTCATAAGATAAAAAGAAAAAACAGACTACAGTAGCTGCTGCCAATAAGTACCTCAAGACTAGCTCAAGTTGAAATAAATGAAACAGACAGAAGGGACAAGCTTCTGATACTACCTATAATAACTGTATAATCCATTAACTGGCCTTTCTTTTTTTATTTATAAAATGAATATTCTGACCAAGATCAGCACTGATCAACTATTTTAAGAAAGAAGGCAGGGAGAGAGGGAGGGAAGAGAGACAGAGACAGAGACAGAGACAGAGACAGAGACAGAGACAGAGACAGAGACAAAGAAAGAAAGAAAGAAAGAAAGAAAGAAAGAAACAAACAAACAAACAAACAAACATACATACATACATACATACATACAACCAGGAGGGCTGTATAACAAATGGAAGCTCAACTCCTCTTACCGCAGGGGAGCTGGAGCCACTGCTTCTGACCTCCCAAACTCTCAGGAAAACCAACTCAAACTCACGGGCTGCAGGCCTGCACAGCCTCTGCAGCCCCATGGTCTCAGAGTTCCAGGGTACCCTCAATTATCCAGACTCTGTCAACTATATGGGGCATTACTCTTTCCAATTCCAAATCCTGGCCTCAAAGTTTACACCAATATTTATGCCATTTTTCAGGGTGGCCCTTGTTCCTTCATGATCATTTTAAGCTTTTTTTTATTCTTATCTGTAAAAGTTATACAATATATTTAACAGTTTCTACTTTAATTCATTGTTCTCTTCATAAGCAAATTTTAAAACCTTAATTACCATCTCATTATTCTATATTCACCATTATATAACAACTAACAAACATGAAAAAAAAATGGAGAATATAAAAGAAGTTCAAAAGTAACTTTACATGTAAATGTCTAATCTGGTAAAGAGACATCTTCTCCTGGGAAAAAAACCTTCAGATTACACAGTTATGGAAGAAAAGGGAATCAAAACATCATATACCTCATTGGCACCACTAAACAGAGGTTCTCCAGTGTGCATTTCAACCAAAATACACCCAAGGGACCACATGTCGATAGCAAGATCATAAGGCATTCCCAGTAGCACCTCTGGAGACCGATAAAAGCGACTCTGAATATACTGATATATCTGAAAAATAGTTTAGAACAGTATTAATTCAATGTAAATAGTTTACAGTTGTGGTCAACACTGAATTAAGATCATCAATCTCACATTAATAGAAAATTTCAATACTTGACTACAAATAACGATCACAAAACTGAATATCCAAGTGGTTGGTTAATATGAACATGGAATATAAACACACAAGGTGTGATGGAAAAATAGTTTACAAAAAAAAAACAGCAAAAGACACACTGTCATTAATGCATCTCAGACACACACACACACACACACACACACACACTCATTTATCCTATTGTTTGTGCCACCTTCTGAAGCAGTTCTGGTTGAAGTCCTCTTTCATGCGTGTCTCTAGTTGGGCTGTTGTGCCTGCCTCGTTGTCTTGAATCAATTCAAAACACTGACCTTCCCTGGTCATTTTGACTTTGGGAAACAGCCAGAAGTCACTTGGTGCCAGACCTGGTGAATCAGGTGAATGAGGACACAGCGTCGTGTTTTCACAAGCTGCCTTCCTGCTGGCTGGCACTCGGAGGCAGCACTCACCATATTTTGATCATACCTCAGACAGGAAAGAGGACTTCCGGAACTGCTTTAGAAGGTGGCAAGAATGACGGGAAAAGTGTGCTCAAAGCAAGGAGAAGTATTGTGAGGGGCACTCATGACAGCAGGTCTTTTATTCTACCAAATTTTTAAATCGAAACCGTCATTCTATCACTCCTTGTATGTAAAACTCCAGGGCTTTTCATGTAGTCCAATCCTTACTGGTAATCAAGATAAATCTTAAGGCAATTATGTTTTAGTAGAAAGAAATTAGACTAACTTTATTCCCTCCTACTATGGATGGGACTTGGTTTACTATTAACAGCTAACTTGTATTTTAATTAACCTGAAAGAATTTATTTTCAGCATTCAGAGTCAAATAATAAAAGCACATGAAATTTAAAATTCAGACATTTGTACTCTACTGTCTTAGACAGAAGTAAATCCTAGAAACACTGCTATAAACAGATTGAGTTGAGAGTGGTTTCTGAGTAATTGTTTCTACCTTGCCCTCTCCGGCTCAATTAAAGACTTCTTAGGGAAAAGAAATCCTGAAAAAGACACTTGAAATGAAGAAACTTGAGAATGTCTTCAGAGAGCAACTCAATGCATATAGTCACTGTAAATCTGTATCCAGAAATCTTTAAGTGAACTTTTATTAAAAGAGCATGAAAATCCTACTAACTAAAAATTCTAACTTAACACCCAAACCAGGCAACCATGAAAGCTCATGAAATCTCTGGTGATTCCCACTGAAAAACCTGGACCAGTCTTTCAAAAAACACAGGCAGGAGAACCCGACCTACGGCATTATGAGAAAGCCTAATTCAAAAGAGCCAGAAAAAAGTATATGCTAAACACCCCAATTTTTGGATTGGGTCCACAATGCTCCAAAACCTAAACCATGGCACATAAAAGTTTTGGATTTTGGAGGGTTTCAGATTTTGAGAGTTCTGGATCAGAGATACTCAACTGCCAACGTCTATGCAGATGTCCCATAGTCTAACCACTATGAGATCTAAAACACTTCTGGTCCCAAGCATTTTAGTTAACCAATGCTCACCTGTACACATTTCGAAGTTTTTATAAGTCAATACCATTTCTGATGCCCTAAGTCCAAAAGATACCCTACTAACCAGAAAGTACCGTTTCAGTTTACACATGGAAACTGTCACCTACACATTCCATCTGGTGAAAGCAGCAATGGCTTTGCTATCTACAAGGTTGTGCCCCAAGTCCCCAAAGGAACTTTGCCCTGAAATATACTTGCTCTGCCATCTTCTGGTTCTGACCCAATGAACCTGGGGGTAGAGCCACTGGGAAATGTGCATTGTGGAAATGACCTGCCCTGTGATACCAATGCATGTGACTAGTTAAAAACGTACTAGCTAAAAGGACAGTCATCTCAGTTTGGCTGGACAGACATAACAGTATTTTACATTAGGACAGAACACATAATTTGGTTTAAATTGGGGAAAAAATCTTTCAAAGTCTGAAATTATACTCAAGGTAGGTATGCATTTTCATTCATGACATATTACACCCTGTATTAACTACTGAACATCTCTTGATTTTTCAGAGGCATCTGAAACTGCAAACTTTCCTGCCTAGTCAAATTAAAAAAACCTTTTTTTTCAATAATCCACAGCTTCCCTACTATAAGATACTTTGCAAAACATCACAAAAAGACAATCCTATTAACTGGCTATCAACTTTCACAACCAAATTAACCTGCTTTGTTTAAAACCTGGACAAAAGTTGGATAGGACAGAAGTTTAGAAAACAATGGAAAAGCCAATATGAAATAGTGAACACAAATGTTAGGCTCCTTAAAAAAAATAATTTCAATACTTGGACATAAATAGAACACTGTATAAAATGAGTAGAATGTTATCAAATGTGAACCTAATTCCTGTGAAGAGGAGAACCACCTGTAACTTCTATTTTAGAATAGAGTAGTTTTCATGACACTCAACAGAACAGTAGAAAAAATCTGCTTTCCTCAATCAGCTAAACATTTATCACCATGGATATGTCTGTTTTTAATAGTGTGAGGAAAGCCAGTTTGGCTGTATCAGGACTTAACGCAAATTCTAATTTGTGAAAGGGAGGGCAAGACTTACAACTTATTTGTCAAAACAAGTATGTCCACCAGCTTGGTAATATCCACCTACACGGCTATGCTATGACTAATGCAAAAATCACTGCACTGGTCTTGAACTACACATTTTTCAGGAAAAACATTTATGTTGGTATGATGTAGAAAATATTTCATAGCAAGGATTCAAGCTCCAGTACTTCAATTTCCCAAACTTTATATGAAAGCCTCTATCAGGGAAATACACTTACAAATCATCTAATACGTAATCCTTTGATCTCTTATTCTCTGTTATGTTTTAGAATGCATATGAATTTAAATATATCCACTTTGAAAATTCAGGATCTTCTAACTCAAAATACTGCTTTTGTATTTTAAATAGATACCAAGACAAGGTGATAGAGGTGACACACATTTTAAGAGATAAATAACCGTCCTATAACTGCCTCCAAATCTTACACACATTATTACCAGCATTTGAAGTATCTACTTACTGGCAAACAGACTGCAGCAAATTGTCAAGAAGATTGTACAACACTGTCTATATGAAATTCTCTGTAATACACTGGGCGGGAGGGATGTGTTACCTTTGGGGAAGCCAGCAGAGAGATGTGCGTGGATAAACAGGCTGTCCCTTTTCAGTTTAAGGTTCTGTTTTATCTCATTAATCTTTATAAGTATGTACTATTTTTGTAAAAAGTTACTGTTTTTTCATTTAAGAACTTAAAAAGTTACATGAGAAATACCTTACACTTGACTATCTAACTCCACTTCCACTCATTTCCTGAAATATACTTACCCTCTGCCCCAACTGACAAGAACTGCCAAAGTCAACGATCTTGATTGCACTGCGTTTGGGGTTGCAAAGAAGGATATTCTCAGGTTTTAGGTCACAGTGAATGATACTAAGTTCTGGAGTCGCGAGGAAAAGCAGTGCAGTGCACATCTGCTGTGCAAACTTCCGTGTCAGGTTCAAAGAGACCCCTCGGAAATTGGTGTTCCTCAACAAGTCGTAGAGGTTGTAGGACAGCATTTCAAAAACTAAACAGAGATGGTTTCGAAACATAAAGTGGCGCTTCAAATGCACTGAAAGAGAACACAGTTTTATTTTAAATTACACACAGCAGTAAGAGGACAGCAACACATACACACACTGTCACACAACCTGTAACATTACAATGTCGCACATTAAGTGAAAAGGTGAGGTGTGAAGATCAGCGTGCTGCAGTATTTTTTTTTTTTTTTGGCACTGGGGATCAAACTCACGACCTCACACTTGCCAGGCACACATTTACGCTGCAGAGCTACATCCCTGACCCGCGTTCTGCAGTATTCAAAAACACTTTTTTTGCGGGGGGTGGGTACCAAAACTCAAACTCAGGACCTTGCCCTTGCCAGGCAGGTGCTTATGCCACTCGGCTACATCCCTGGCCCTAAAAACACACTTTTGAATTAGTTAATATTTAAAGGGCTCTCCTGCTGAATTAAACAGGCTTAGTGTCTGTCAAGAAACAATACCACCAAAATGTCTTACTTCTAAAAGAATACTTTAAGTCAGGAATGAAAATACAAAAAGTCAATTTACCACACAGGAGTGAGGACATCTCAGCAACCTGATTGTGGTTTATGTAAAACACTTTTTACTTCCTGGGAGCCCCAGCCCACAACCTCCACCCACTCGAACCTCAGGTTATATACTTGACAGCCCAATGCACTGGCTTTGATAAACAAATACATAATCTGTGTTTACTAGTAATGTTCTGTAACAACTGTAAAGTACAACATACTTTTATTTTTTGATTTTCAAATTTTACTTTTTGTATAGCAAGTGTTTCAAAATCGGGTATTATAAGGTACTGAGAATCCCATGATCAAGGGATTTGATTATGCTCATCAAACAGATAGAAGGCAAATCTTGTGTGAGGCTGAAGGTCTTCAACTTCAAAATAAAAATCACAAGCAGAGACAATGAGTAGGCCTACAAATGGCAAAATGGTACTGAATACATGAACTGCTTGCTACCACTGCTGACCCTCTGAAAAGGCTTAACTTTTACATCATGCCTTGTACTTAAATATTAACAGTGACTGCAAATCAAAGCGATCATTCACCGTAATAAAGGGCTGCCCTTCACTATGAACTTCTTACACACACCAGACTGAGCACTGTAACTCAACTAGAATGACATAAAACCATCAATCAACCGTCTTCACTTAGCCTTTTAGCATCACAAAACAGGTTTCCCTACAGCTCCTTCTCTGAACTGCACATACATTATTTTCCTGGTGCTAGTCCTGGACAACCTGTCTTGAAGCAGTACACATCAATATCGTTTTTAGATCACTCATGACACAGGTAGTCTAAAGTTGGGGTTAAGCAACACAATAGAAATTCCACATGGTTTATAAAAGATCCCATGGCACTATTTGACATTGCAAGTAATAAAAAGCATCCTTAAAGGTTATTTAAGAATGTACAGTATCTCCTAGCTCTTAATCATTCTAATTCACAGGTTTAAAAGTAAAAACAGCTTCATGACACCTCACAGACATGATCCATGCACGGGTTTTAGTTTCTGAGTTAAGCAGTAGCCACAAAAGGAATGTGAAAGATAACTGATGTCAGAGTTCCAATGTGATCATGAAAATTCCTTTAAGAAACTAATTGGGAAGGTCTCCCAGTGAAAGAGCTACTCACTTCCACTTGATCTTATAATTCATCACTCATTACTGAGTACCTACAATGTACAGAGCACTAAAACACTGTCAAAGAAAGCTCAAACGTAAGCATGTTTGTTCAGTCTTTTAAGCAGAATTCTGGGAAGGACAGAGGGTTGGCAAGACCTAAATTGTTAGTTCGAGACCCACTCTGAATTCTGTTTTAACTAGATTATGTACCAAATAACCCAGGTATCTGGCACATTCCAAATAACCCCAATAAGACATGCTATAAAGGAGAGAGCAGGGGGAAGGGAGGATGAGGAAAGGTTGATCAACAGATATTAAATCACAGTTAGGAGAAGTAAATTCCAATGTTCTCTAGCACAGTCCAATGACTCAATGTAACAATATTCCATATTTTAAAACACTAAAGTTCTTTTTCTGTTGTTTTAAAAAGTAGAGTCTTCAGTTTTCTGAGACACGATCTATCCACTATTACGGCTGACATCTGGAATGTCCCTCGGAAGCCTCGGGTGTTCACAGGTGGGATTTCTGGAAGCTGACTGGATCGGGGTGATTCATTCATAGTTGAAAGCGCTAGGGCCGGGGCTGGGAGCCAAGAAGGGGTGGGGAAGGGTGTGTGTGTCTTCCTCCCTGGCTCTTCCTGTCTCTGTGCTTCCATGATGTGAGCAGCTCTCCTCTGCTACGACTCTCCAACCATGGACTGAAAACAAATAAACCTCTTTTCCTTTAAATTATGTACGTCTGGTATGCTGTCCCAGCAAAGAAAATGACTAAGACATCTGTCATCTTCACAAACTAGACCTTCAAAGAAAACAACCTTTTCCAAAAGAGTATTTGTAATAACTAATGTAATTACTGAAGTGGTCATTAAAATCAGTTTATTCGAAACAAAAATAGTCTGTCTGGCATGGTGGCACACGCCTGCAATTCCATTACTAGGGAGGCTGAGGCATGAGGACGGCCGAGAGTTCAGGGGCAGTCTGGGCTACATAGAGTCCAGGCCAACCTGAACTACACAATGAGAGACTGTCTCAGAAAGAGAGAGAAAGAGACAGACAGATAGACAGAGACCACCCTTATTACGTGAGGCTGAGCAGCCAACACTTGTGAATACGTACTTACTCTGTGCCAGCCAGACTTCCTTCCACTAAGGCAGAACTGCCACAGCCCGGCTAGCTTGACTGTGCCACCAAGTGGCCTGCACCCTGGGGTGGAAGTGTTACGGTCATGCTTGGACAATGGTTCATGCACCACCAGGGGCTCACTGCCTAGCCGTAAAACACACCAACTACAGCTCTGTCATGAATGTTGTCAAAACACTAATGTTATGGACAGCTCTTCTACCACTTAAGCACTCAAAAGACAACCCCCGAGTGTAAGGAAGAAGGGGTAAAGGCATATCCAGAGATCACTTTACAAACCAACCCTTCAGACCATCCCTTGAATGGAACTGGACTGGCTACGCTGTTACCTCTCACAGTGAGCAGCAAAGTCAGCGTTACATGGATCGCATGGGGTATCCACAAAGAAACGAAGGAAGGAAAAAACTTTTTTTTTTTACATCTTGGAAACAGGGTCTCACTATGTAGTCCAGTCTATATCCTCAAACTCCCAGCAATCCTCATGACTCAGCCTCCCACGTGCTAGGATTACAGGTGTGCGCCACCATGCCTGGCTCCAAGGAAGAAAAATTAATAGCACGAGTTCATTTTTCTTGGACCAAAGGAGAATAAATGAACATAATCTGAATTATCTGACTCATACCATTCGCCATCCAGTACTTACTTCTACCATTTTCAGAGAACTACAGAACCATAATCCTTTTCCATGCCTGTTTTAAAATGGTACCAATTTTAAATAAAGCTTTATTGAAGACACTCCATTTTCCACTTTCCTACTTTTAAAGGACTTCTACAAAATTTTATCTCATGTTTATTAAGGAAAGTCAACATTTCTGAACATGAGTTACTACATATCTGCACCTACGAAAATTTTGAAATTTACTAACCCTAAGCCCTATTATCTTAAAGCTGATGATATTTAATATGTATACTTAGTGCCAATTGTTTTCTTGGTGGTACATAAGACAGTGCTATCTTAACAATTCCTGACAACTTAGGTTTACTAGGAATAGTAATAAAAAACATTTAATCAGCTGGGGATTTAGCTCAGCAGCCTAAGCGCCTGCCTGGCAAGCATGAGGTTGTAAGTTCAATCCCCGGTGCTACAAAAAAATAAATAAATAAAGATTTAATCAGACGGTGCTTTGCTCATATACCAAATGGCCGTAGGCGACAATATTTTCGTAATTCTTCAATCCTCTGATTTAGTTTTCAGAAGAAAGACTGAAACAATGAAAGTGACAATGAAACAAATACAGGTTCGAAAGTAAGGCAGACTACAAGTTCAGATATGAGTTCAAGTTCTGTGAACCTAGAGGTGTTACTTCTTATATGCACCATTTATACAGTAAGGACTCCGCCGGGGATTTACGGCAGTGGTTCAAGTGCTTGCCTGGTAAGTGAGGTCATGAGATCAATCCCCAGTACCAAAAAATAAAGTAAAATAAAATAAAATAAGGATTCCACTATCTTCCTTGGTGGACTGCTATGACTACTTCAGATGACAGAGAAAAGCACGAGGAGGATGAGAGGAGGTGAATAAATAGTGGCTATTCTCACTTCTGCTATAGCAAGTCCAACTGCTTCAAATGCTGCTGAACTGAGAAACGGCCCATGGAGGAGCTGAGATGTTGGATCGGGCACTCCAAAAATGGCCTACAGACACTAATAAAGTATTCGCTCGCATCTAGTTTCTGAACTACACTTGAAATGGTTAACAGTAGCGTAAGGATGACTCGGGGCATTAATAAGCGATATCACAACAAACAAATGGCACAAGTATGTTGCATTTAAAAAAAAAAAGACACTCTTATTTGTTTCTACATTGTACACTATCTGGAACACACTGTTTCCAAAGATTTCAGATAGGTATCATATAAAACCATGCTTGCCAAGAGAAATAAAAGTTTAATCAATCACTTTAATATAAAAACCAACATATCTCAATACAAAAATAACCACTGATTATATTCAAATTCCTGGTGTAGAGCAGGCACACCACACTGTCTATTTACCTATGTAATATTTCATTTCAGTGTCATGTTTGTTCATGAGCTCAAGAAGTCGCACTTCTATCTGGGCTTGATTCAGAAAAGCTTTCTTGTTCTTTATTATTTTAATGGCAACCCATTCTTGCTCCACCCGATCATATGCTTTTACAACCTGAAAGAGAAGAGAGATAAGTAATTCTCCATTTCTTAATGACAATAATTTCCTAACAATTTACAATTCTCTCCAGTTGTACATCTACTTAATGCTTGTTTAACTATATTTTTCTGACCTTCCTAAGTAGAAAAGACCTTGATTCTACTCAATATAGCATCCATTTTATTACAGAGTAACTGAGTCTATCTCTTTAAATGAATTTCTTTCTGTATTATTACAGTGTTTCTAAATATTTATGAAAGTAGACTGCTTCCCTCATTCAGAAATAAAATTATGACTCCTTGTAAGTGCTTTGATTTTCTTTTAAACCTTTCTTACCAAAAACTATTTTTTTCTTAATATAAAAACAATTCATCTGGCCAGGCATGGTGGCAGACGCCTATAATCCCAGCACTTGGGAGGCTGAGACAGGAGAATCACTGAGTTTGAGACCAGCCTGGGCTATAAAGTGATTCAAGGCCAGCCTAACTGTGCAGTGAAACCCTGTCTATAACAGACAAAAAACAAAAACAATCAAACATACAGAAAAAATAATTCATCCAACTATCCTTTTAACGAAAAAAAAAAAACCTGGTTCAAATCCCAAAAATATACACGTTATTTAAAAATGTTCTAGTGAATCTCAGAAAGCAGATAAGCTCTATCTTTATGTTAGATTTATAGGCATAAAAAAACAGAAATACAGGGGCAAGGCATGGTGGCACACACGTGCAATCCCAGCCCTTGGAAGGCTGAGGTAGGAGGATTGCTGCAAGTTTGAGACCAGCCTGAACTACACAATGAGTTCAAGACCAGCCTGAACTATACAGCAAGACCCTGCCTCAGAAGACCAAAAAGTACATAAAATAATTATATTAAGAGTACACAAACTGCTGTAATGGACACAATTTTAAAGGAAGGTATCGCAAAGTTAGAAAAAAGTCTCACTGAGGGGCACTGTCCAAATGCTGCTGTACTTTTCCAGGTGGAGGCAGTGAGTTCTATATTAACTTACAGTGTGTTCACAGCCCTGGTTAAGAAGAACTCGGCCTGAGAAATGTTCCGATAGACAAGCAGAAGCTACTTCTGACTTACCAAGTACTGAGAAAGCCCTTATTCACACAAACACAAAAAGAGAGACTCTAAATCAAGGAAAACTTCCTTCAAAACACGGGGAGGGGCAAACATACTACATAGGTGTCACAGGAACCTGGTACAGCCAGACCAGAGTCACAGAGCTCTTCCAACACACTTCCTTTTTTTTTTGGTACCAGGGATTATTGAACTTACGACCTCACACTTACCAGGCAGGCGCTTATGCTGCTACACTAAAGCCCCAGCCCACACTTCCTATCTATGTACACGGTTTCGATGTTTGCCGGCTGCAGCCTAAGGCGGCTATGGCAAGCCTTTTAGAGCTTTCCATGACACCAACACCCTGCTGTGGCCTGTGTCCCGTAGGTGCGCCACCTCTGGCTGATGGTATACTTTCATCCCTAGCATGACTTTATGTGACACATGATTTTTTTCCTCACAGGCTAAAATGGGACATATGTTTTGCATTCTCTCGGGGCAACAAAGAAAAAATTCACACAAATTTCTTAACTTAAAAAACAAACAGAAATAAGGCAATTCAGAGTCATTCTGAGCACTGCTCTATTCTCTTACTCAAAAGTCAAAAGCAGCACTTGGATTAGCATTAATGTCTAACCCACCGCAAAAGGACTACAAGGCAGAGGAGACCGGGCTGACAGCAAATCACATCTCCACCAAAAAAGAGCTCCAAAACAATGAGACAGGAAGGTCTCCCAGCTGAGAACAGCAAGGAAAAGTCAGAAAGTTTTTCTCAAAAGTGTGAGGAGACGAAGAAGTAAGAGCTCCTGGGTCTTTTCTGGGCACTGGATGCAAAGGACTGCTCTGGCGGCTGTTTAAGTGAGGGAGGGAGACCGGGGTGAGAGCAGAGGTGAGGATAAAGCGGCCGCCCCGCAGAGGAAGAGCGCACCCTGAGGCCTGTCTGCGCACACAGTCCCAGGCACAGGCTCGAGCCCCCAGATGCGTGCGGACACCTGCGGGGCCACCTGGGATGGGGCTTCCTTTCCCCCCAAGAGATCCGGGCAGACGGACAGGGAGCTGACCTACACACGTGACGCACAATCCTGTGCAGACCCACAGAGCCCACAAGACAAAGGCAGTGCTACCTACCAGGGATTAAGATTAAGCACCTAAACATTAGTAAAAAATTAGTCATGGCCAAAGAAAGTTTCTAAAAAGTGCAGGGGGGTTTATAGCTGGTGCGGTTTCACATCTTTAGAGAAGGATGGCCATCTAAATGCATGATTCACAAAGAAGGCCTAATTCATAAAATGTAGCATTTTTCATTCAGTTACCTGTCCAAAGGAACCTTTGCCTATCAAGGAGTCAATTTCGTAACGATCCATCCACTTTTCCCCGTTCTTTACAATATAATCATAGTTGTCATCATCGTAACCATCATTGTAAACCTTCCGCTCCTTCTTATGACTAGAATCGTCTCCCTGGCCCTGCTGGTGTCTTCGCTTCTTTTTTGCATAGTAAACCTGAAATGAGAATACACAGTGCTAACTGTAACTTAAGTCATTGTTGCAAGGGTTATATATCAAAAGAATAAATGAAACAAATATACCAGTAGGAAATCAACGAATTTTACCCTCAATAACTACAGAAAATGAAATAAAGAATCTTCTGCAGCTGGCATGTGATCAGTGGGGAAAGGTTACACTGAAATTCACTGTCTAATTATACTACAGTGCATTTTATAACCAGTAGACTCTGGGAGTGGCCCAAGGCATATACCCCAGTCACAAAGTATAAGAAGGGGCCCTGTTATGTGTTAAATTAAGGTTTAATTTATATATAGTGAGATGGCACAGATGTCTATTTGTTTTTTAAGATAAGGTCTCGCTTAGTTGTGCAGGTTGGCCTTGACCTCACTATGTGGCCCAGGCTGGCCTCGAACTTGCAGTGATCCTACTTTCTCAGCCTCCCAAGTGCTGGGATCACAAGCGTGCACCACCACACCTGGCTACATGGCACAGATCTTAAATGTACAACATGAGATTCTGAGAAACACTTACACTAATGCAATCAACAACAAATAAAATTAGCGTCTATATCCTTCAAATTCCTTAAGGACCTCTTTCTAGTTCATGACAACTTTAAGATTTTAAAATGAAACTTCAAATGCAGACAAGCTATTTTATTAAAATTGCCCAGTTTAAGCCAGGGATTTAGCTCAGCGGCAGAAGCGCCTGCCCGGCAAGAACAAGGTCATGAGTTCATTCCCCAGTAACAAAAAAAAATAAAATATTGCTTATAAAGTCATAATAATGCTAATATTTTAATGGGGAGGGGGAACCACTATGCTAACTCTATGCTCACTAAAGGCCCTAGGCATTTTGATTAATCACAGAAGTTATTTTTCTTATACCTTGCTTTTCAAAAGAGCTAGGCAAAGTCCAAGTAACTAGTAACTAGCTTTGAGGAAATTATAAATTATATTCCATAGAATACCTGAAAAAGTCTAGTATACAAGATGGCAAAATATTTAAAAACAAGCTTCAATAAAACCACTACTTATTCACAACAGTTTCTCAGATATTAGCAAACGGATATTAACATTAGAAACAATTTGTCAGCTAGTTTGGTATATCATTTAGAATATATAAATACACAAAATTTAACTCAGAAATGTTTCTTCTGAGTTAATTCTATCTTGTGACAGTAATATAATAGTACTGGCATTAAACAGCATCAAATTGCTATAAAGTTTGCCCCTAAAACATGTACATAACATTTTCTTTAGTTAAATGGCTCTAGAGCTGGGAAAGCATAAGCGTTTAATGTGACAGGAGGTAGGGCTCCTACTGAAGAGCAATAGGAAGCCAGGCTCTTCTACAAAGTTCACTTAATAATTAATTATAAAGCTAGAGTTGAGGCTAAAAAGCAAATAGTAATCAAGCTAAAAGAAGGTACAATGTACCAGAAAATTACTTCGTGGCAAAAAGAACAAAACAAAAACAAGCAGTATGACCAGTAACTCAAAGCACCGTTTTTAAAATAGCCTATGCATTATTTTTACCCAAAACAATGAGAAATAGCCGGGGGTACAGCTCAGTCGCATTAGTGCCTGCTTAGCAAGTGTGAGGTCTTGAGTTCAACTCCCCGTACCAGAAAGAAAGAACGAAAGAACGAATGAAAGAACGAAAGAACGAAAGAAAGAAAGAAAATAAATAACAACCTTTCAGTTATCTTACCTTGGAAGGATAGACAAAATACACATAAAAACTTTGGAAAACAATAAAAATCACAGAAATACAGAGTTATCAGTAAACTAGACCAAATGCCTATAACCAGGTATTAATACACCTCAGAGCTTCCTGACATTCAAGGAAAGGTAGAAACATATAAACATTTAAGCAGAAGTGTAACACAAGTTTATTACAGAGCCATTTTCCTCCTCCTTGTACTGGGGAAGTTATTATTTAAAAAATGAAAACTAAGCATATTAAACATAACTTCAAAAATATAAAGTTACCTATAACTTTATTGTTTGCATTATTATCTTCTTTTTCATAGAGTTGTAATTATACTGTCTGTAAATCATTAACTTATTAGTCTTCTTAAAAATCACATATACGAGTCTTAAGTTTAGCATATTTAAATAGGCATAAAATAACTTTCCCCAGTTGATTGCAAGATAGATGCTATTAAAACAAATCAACAGTCTTACCTCATTAATATGCTTATATGTTTTGATCAAATCAACAGAAAGTTTTCTCAGGGGAGCAGTTGCTGGGTCACGGAAGGTTTGGGGCATCCGCCTCTGTAACATGACAATATCAGGCATCACCTTAAATAGACAGAGAAGACTAGCACTTTAACTACACTGCAGTGATTGGTGTGAAGCCATCTTTCGTAACCTGTACATATCTACTTCACAAAGAAACAACTACACGACGAGACATTCTCTCTCATCAGGGTTCTAACGAAGACAAGCACTAGAACGAACACACCCAGGTGCCCGAAGTGTTGAATTCCGACACACCCCAGCCCAGGAGACACAGAGGATGTCTGCCTAGGAGGGCTTCTCTACCACACAGCCCAAAGAAAAGTTTCTTCTCAACTACTCCTAAAACCTGACCTGCCTTACAACAGGCCAACAAAAACAGACCTGGTCATAAGAGACAACTTAGTTGTCACCAAAAACCAAGCCGGCAGCAAAGTCTCACTGCCTCCAACTGGTGGTGCTGAAAAGATGCTGCTCCTAACACCACCAGGCCCTGCCTGCTCTGCCCTCTTAGACAAGTGTCTGTCTCGAAGCAAAGGTAAAATGTGCGCTCGTTTCTTTACCACTGAAGAAAAACACGTCACCCACAGTAACATCCCACCCTTACCACAACATGCCTTTTGCCCTTAACAGATCCTAAACTATGGGCGGCTCTCATCCTCGCCTTCTAGGGTAACAAGGGGCTCAAACTGTGCACTTCCTGCTAACATTTTCAATAAAATAATGAGTGGACAGAGCAGGGGCATGAGCCCCTCTCTACACATATCCACACACCTGTGACTAGCAAGCTCGCACTTCTGGCTTGCTCTTCCAGCATCATGCTTCCACCAAACGTCCTGCCTCTCCACACATGGTTCCCCTCCCTGTGGCTTCTGGTAATCATCAGATCCTCAAAGACAATTCACTGCAGCGAAGTACCTGCAGTCATTACCACCAGCTCAGCTCTGAGTTCCTCACTTGCTTTTAGGGATGTTTACGCCCATGAAACTGACTAAGCCAGGGCCCCCTTATGATAAAGTCCCTCTAAAAGGAAACTCAGCTCACTCTGAAGATATACAGCTGAGGTCAAACACATAACTGAGCTACAAGACCAAATCTCAGCACTCCCTATGAGTGTGTGCTGTGTGCTTGGCACTTCACAGAACATCCCTAACATTTACCTTAACTGGTCAAACTCCACTTACAAGGCTAAGTAGGTTAGCTAATTCTTGCTACCTCACTTCCTCTATTTCAGGCAGTAGAAATGACTATTGCAGGGACATTTGTATATATAAAACACATGCATTCTGTCCACAAAAACAGTGGCTTCAGATCAGTGTATTTCAGTGCTTCATATAGCACCTTGTGCTCCAAAAACACAGAAAGAGCACATTAATTTGTACAAAATAGTATCTCCTCCTGTTATGGTTGATACATTGTGTCAACTTGAGCAGTTTGGAAGTTTAACTGAGAGACTTAGCAGGGAGCCAGGGTACTTACTTTGCAAATATCCTCATCCTGTGCAAAGGGGGACTAGGAGATTTCCTGAGTGCTACACCACCCTGAAAGGGGGCAGGGGTGGTGGGCTGTGTACAACATAAGGGAGGAGAAGAGGTCTGTTTTCCCCTTTTCTCTCTTTTGCTCTGGCTGCTGCCTTGAAGTGTTTCCCTGTGCCATGCCACCCTGCCTTGGAGCCAGCTGATTATGGACTGAAAACTTCAAAAACTGTAAGCTAAATAAACCTTTCCTTGCTTCACTTTGGGTGTCAGAGGTGTTTTGTCCCACCAACAAGAGAAAAGTAACTAAGTCAGAATTTGGTACCAGTGGCGTGGGATTGTTGCTGTGACCGTACCTGACCATGTAGTTCAAGAGCCTGTGGAAACAGCTTGTGGGAAGAGTTTGGATAGGTTCAGAGATGTCACCTGAAAGAGAAGCCCTGGAACAGCTTAGGCTGTTCTGTGGGGGAGATTCTGGTCAGAGCTCAGGAGACCAGAAGGCTGATAGAAGCCCTGCCAGTAAAGACCAGGCTCAGGAGGTTTCTGTTGGGAAAAAGGACTGCATTGGTTGTTGGACTCCACACCATGTGTGTTACGGCTTGGCAGAAAGTTTGTCTACATTCTGTTCACGTCCGGAGACTCTGCCTGAGACTAAGATTAAGGATGGTGGACTAATTAATCTGGCACAAGAAATTTCAAGGCAGTCAAATGTTGAGGCCGTGGCATGGCCATTGTTGGGGGCTTTTAGCCAGATTTAGATTGTGAACCAAGAGCACAGAGCCCAGCAGGGTGATTTGAAACATGAGTTTGACCAGAAAGGAAGCTCCAATAAAGCTATGGACTGTAAAGATAAAGATGAGACCTCAATTGCTAAGAAGGAACAGAGAAATAGAAAAGATGGCCTGAAGGCACTGCAAAAAGCAGCAAGCCTCGAACCTTTGCAGCTTCCAAAATGCAAAGGTGAAAGACTTTGCTTTGAGGAGAAAGCCTCAGAGCACCATGTTCCACAATGGCAGCAGAGGCCCCAAGAGGTTCCAGAATGACAGTGGCATAGGAAACCTGTTTCTCATTATCAGGTTGAGGGTGCCCAGCGATCCAGGCACTTGATCCCTACAGCCAAGAGAGAGGGAAGCCTGGCCACTGCTCCAACTGGCAGCAGACCTCAGCATCATCCACATGGTGCTGGTTTTAGGTGCACACAGAATGCACAAGTTCTGAGCTTAAGAAAGCTTCCACCCGGATTTCAGAGGGCCTGGGAGGCCAGGCAGTGCGCCCCTGAGAGTGCAATGTGTGAAGTTGTGAGTGTGAAGCCAAAGGTGCAGTGGAGACTGCAGAAGTTTGGACTTAACATTTACCCTGCTGGGTTTTGGACTTGCTTTGGTTCCAATGCTTTGTATTCTCCTGTTTGTAACTTTTGGAATGAAAATGTTTTATCTTGTGCCCAGCTGCATGTTGGAAGTGTTTAACTTTGTTTTTATTTGTACAGGGGCTTGGAGCTAAGAGTTTGCCTTACATCTTGGAGATTTGGGACTTGAGCTTTTTGGCAATGTAACTGTTAGGACTCTGGCAATTCTTGCAGGTGGACTAAATGTCTTTTGCATAAAGGGATGTGCATGAGTCTTTGGGGGTTCAAGAACAAAATGTGTTTGGTTATCAAGTTGACAAGGGGTGGATTGTTATGGTTGATACATTGTTGTCAACTTGAGCAGTTTAGAAGTTTAACTGAGAGACTTAGCAGGGAGCCAGGGTTCTTACTTTGTAAATATCTTCATCCTGGGCAAAGGAGGACTAGGAGATTTCCTGCATGCTATACCACCCTGAAAGGGGGCAGGGGTGGTGGGCTGTGTACAACATAAGGGAGGAGAAGAGGTTTGTTTCCCCCTTTTCTCTCTTTTGCTCTGGCTGCTGCCTTGAAGTGTTTCCCTGTGCCATGCCACCCTGCCTTGGAGCCAGCTGATTATGGACTGAAATCTCCAAAAATTGTAAGCTAAATAAACCTTTCCTTGCTTCACTTTAGGTGTCAGGTGTTTTGTCCCAGCAATCAGAGAAAAGTAACTAAGACACCTTCATTTTCACAGTGATTTCATGTTGACCAAATTTTCTGTTTTGTGATACTATGTTGCCATTAAGTACAGATTTAGAATTGTAAAACAGCTTTAAGATACCTAGTTACACTTGTAAGCTAAGCCCAGCCCAAAGCATTTACAGGCCTCTCTACTTCCCACTTCACTACTCCACCCTGTAGTAATTAAGCAAACTCCCCTCCTCCCTTCTATAGCTGAAAGCAAGGCCAAGCATTCAAGAGGACCCAGGAGCTCATGAGGCTCCAGTATTACCCACCCCATTTTCTGGGGAATAACCTGCAGAAAGCAAAGTGGATGAGATGTCACCTTGCTGCCTCAGCTATCTGACTCTGAGAGGTGGAAATACTCCTCTGGCGTTCCGATCTCTTGGCTTTTTTCTTAATAAATTGCAAAGCAAAGAGGCAGAATGTACTTCCAGCTTAGATCAGGTGCTAAGAGCTAAAACCACCATTAACTGTTTTTCTGAAAAGATTTTATAGTTTAAGATATAGACTTTACCCAAAAATTGTGTTGTAGTTTAACAATGCCTTTACATTCATTTTATTTCTATTTACCTCATTTTCACATATGAGGAGTTAGAAACATTACATTCCTTCTTTCTGCTATTTTAAGGGCTATTAACAAAACTGAATAGCATATAACACACATGTCCAGGACACTGGCAGAGTTTAAGAACTATGAAAGGTACTGTAAAATAGCCCAAAGAAAATCAGCATTCCAATTATCAGTCATGCTCTTCTATATTTCCTACATTTCTTTCTTCTTTGGGGGGAAGGGTAATTGGGGTTGAACCCAGGACCTCACTTGTTAGGTAAGTGATCTACCACTAAGCAACATCCTTTGCCCTGTTACTGTTTTTTACTTTATTTTGAGAATGGGTCCCATTAAGTTGACTAGGTTGGTCTTAAATTTCCATTTCCAGCTAATAGGCAGTCTCTTCTAACATCATGTAATCTTTAGAAACACTTTACAACTTAAAGTGAAAATACTAAGTAAAATATCTCTAATTTTAAATGACTCAAAAACAACACATAAGTTGGATATAAAAATAGATGCTTTGCTAACTAAATTACTTCCTACAATAATATAAACACAAGAATGACTTGTAAGGATTCTTCCTAGCTCTCTGCAGACGGCAGATGTTAGCTGCGCACAAGCACCAAGCCTAAGCAAGGAGCCAAGACGCCCCAGGGCCCACAGCTCCCGCACCGCAGACACTAATGGGAGCTCAGCCTCTGCAGCGGAAGGGGCCACGCAGGCGGAGGCCTGTGGAACTGCCACAGCACACCGCGGAGCAGCCCTCACAGACTGTCTCCTCAAAGCACAACGGAAACAAAGCATCACACCATTACTATTAATTGGATTTTAAGAGTTTTCTTCTGCCACAGTACTTTCTAAACTTGAACATTTGAATGAACGACTCCAATTCTCAAACACAGACCTAAATTTTTAAATCACTTTACTATATAAAACAAATTCTTAAGTCTTGACATAATCATCTTATTAACGACAACTGTGAATGCTACTCACGTTACATGCATTCTATAAACGAAATGACAGCTTAAGTACTGACAAAACTTTATTATAATACATACTAGGTACCTCCCCTAATGATACTTAAATGTACCCGATTATTCATTAAAATATATTATTAAATTAGAGAGAACACACTTCAAATAATCTAGCATAAGAAGTACTTTTAAACTTAACTTTTTATATCACTTTTATATATTAAAATGCCTAAACAAAACAATGCAATCTATAATTCATTTTTAGTGGGCATCAAATGTCTAATACAGCGGAGAAACTTTACCTCACAACTACAGCCAGTAAAGAAAATTCTCTGAAACCAGTAAATCTATGGAGTGAGTGTAGCTAATTCAGGAAGATATTAAAACACACAGAGATATGCATACATGTGAAGTACATCTCAAGAGATTTCAGCATTATCTGCATCCCAGCTATTCTGTGGACAATTGCTGATCTCTCATCTGAATAGCTGAATGAACAGCACAATTCATATGCATAACTTTTTCTTTGAATTTTAAAAAAATTTATTTTTACAAATGTATATTAAAGTACTTTATAACTACATAAAATTATTTATGTAAATTTGCTGTAATAGAATCTTATTTTCCTATAACATTTTTATTTTATCTTTTCATAAAAATAAGCATTTTGAGTCCCTGTAATTTTTTTTTTTTTTTTTTTTGGCAGCACCAGGGATTGAACTCATGACCTCGCGCTTGCCAGGCAGGCGCCTAGGCCACTGAGCTAAATCCCTGGCCCTTGTCTTTTTGAGACAGGGTCTCATTATGCCGTTCAGGCTGGCCTTGAGCTCACTTTGTAGCCCCGGCTGGTCTCGAACTCACAACAATCCTCCTGTCTCAGCCTCCCGAGTGCTGGGATTACAGGCGTGAGCCACCACGCCCGGCTCCTTTAATATTCTTTTAAAATAGTATTTTTCCTTCCCTATTCTACGATGAGACTATATGCTATAAAATTGTTTCTGAGTGTCCTATGTATGTGAAATACAAAGTAAAAAGTGAAAAAAAAATCAACAAACTTTTAAATAAACAACACCACGTGTCAATCCAAAATTCCATGTAATGTAAAACATTAAAAATTTTTGAAGTATTTTGCCTATTTAATGTTCTAATATTTTTAAAAATACACTAGCATTTCAACACCACTTCTGATACTTCAAGACCTTACCTGGTTAGTTAGAGGTTGCTGAATCTGGTCAGAATACGGTAAGGCAGAAACCTGTTGGTCACTTAAGTTTGGCTGGCGACGGTCACTGTACTGATGTGAATGGGGCATCTGTCCAGCCATCTGAAGGCCAGCAGCATGGAATGAAAATGACGGTGCAAGCCGAACAGATGAAGGTTTGCATGCTGAAGTCTCTCCTCCTATGAAAACACAAATGAGGTTTAACCAAGTATTCATAGTCTAATGTTCCTATTATTTGACATATCTGATGGTTCTTTAAACATGGACTTCAGGGTATACAGTAACATCAAAAACTTTTACAACTACAAAAGGATGCATGTCATGCCACACACAAATTATACATTACATGATATTACAAGCATAGTGATTAAAATGAGTAGCTGTAAATCCACACTGAGAAAATTTTTAGAAAAGCCCTTTATATAGCCAGGCATGGTGGTGCACTCCTGTAATCCCAGCACTCGGGAGGCTGAGGCAGGAGGATCGTTGTGAGTTCGAGACCAGCCTGGCCTACGAAGTGAGCTCAAGGCCAGCTGAACTACATAATGAGACCCTGTCTCAAAAAGACAAAAGAGAAAGAAGAAAGAAAGAAAAGAAAGAAAAGAAAGAAAAGAAAGAAAGAAAGAAAGCCAGCCAGCCAGCCAGCCAGCCAGCCTTTATGACACAGCCGTTTTAATCTTGAAAATGTCTTTTGCATTGGAGATTTTTATCAACTAAGCACTGCAAGATGAGTTAAGAGTCTGAGTTCTTGAGAAGGACCTTGCCAATGGGCCACTGCTGAGAGGCTGCTCTGCACTTGCCACACACATGGCCCACAAGATCCCTGAGATCCCCCATCCTGAGTCAAAGATCTGTCCTGATGGTGCTCTCCTTTGACATACGTAACCAGCAGGGACCCAAATACGCAACACAGGACACTCAACTTCAACTCCAGGGTGCCAAGATTCCTCTGGATGCTCTCAACACAGTCCTAAGAGAACCTAGGCCAGGCAAGCTAACCACAAAGAAAGGACACAACGAACAGGCTAGAACCACAACCATACCATCCACAGTGTATCTGGAAAACTGACACTTGTGGTCCACAGAAGTATTACTAGCTAATAAAAGATAATTCTATGGGGGGGGGTGGAGAGCAGGGGGAGGGGAGAGGGAAAGACAGACAGACGTAGGACAAAAGACATCTGAAGCCAAAAGACAAGGCATAAAACCCTACAAACCCTTACTCCAAAATGAACCAGCTGACTAACTCCTACCATATCCCACACCATACTGTCCACTACCAGAATACTTTTTCTGAAGTCTACTAGACACACAGCAATGCTGGCTCCACCACAAACATCAGAGACTCTGATATCTGAAATCCCAGATTCACTACTTAGCACCTGCAGTCTTGCAAGAATTATCTCCTGATAATGTTAACAGTACCTACTCAAAAAGGTCACTGCGAAGGTTAAGTACTTGAAACAGCTCTGCCAATTAATAAATGCCCCAGTACAGTTTCCAGTTACTGTACAGTAACACACCCTAAGCATACTGCAATGGACAGCGAAGCTGAGGGGAGAGTGCCCAGGCCTGTGGAGCATACAATCTCTACTTGAGTGCTGTAAAGACTGCAAACTGAAGAGGATGAAGCTCAGTCCCCCCTACATTTAAGTTCTGCCTCTATTTTCTACCATAGTTAATGATATTTTCTACCCAGCCAACCATAATCAAAATTCTGGGAATCATATTAGAAGGCCTCCACCCCCATAGCCTACGTCAGCCAAATCTGCCTCTCAATCTTTCTGATGGTATCTCCTATAGAACACACAAATACAACCTTGTCTTTCCATTTTTAATCACAACGAATTTCAAGATTACCAAAATATTCCTAAGGACACTTACTGTCTTGATTCTGCTCACTTGCAACTTTGTATTTCCTCAAAGATGGCTAAAGTGATCTTCCTGAAAAGCAAATTCCAAGTCCTACATCCTGACTTAACTGACCACCAGCCCCGGCACTGCTCTCAGATCTTACTTTGCGTGTCTCCATTAGAGAGTGTCTTTAAGAGACCCACACTGCAGAGCTAAACACGTGAGAGCACTCTGGACCTATAGCGAAAACGTGGGATGGCCTCCCAACACTTCACGTTACCTAACGACAAATACATTCAGACAATTCACTTGAATGGACTAACTGTTCAGTTTAGGTGACAGAGACAGCACACGAGGTGGGGGAGCTAGAGAAACAGAAAAGAGGTGAGCGTGCAAGCTGAGGATGTAGCTCAGTAGTAGAGTACTTGCCTAACATGCATATATGAGGGCCCGAGTTCAAACCCAGACACTACCAAAAACCAAAGCCAGAAGAAAAAATAAAGTTTCTTAAGTTTAACATAAAAAAATAATTGATGAGATGTACAAAGATGGTGAATAAAGCATCTGTCATAGCAAAAAATCAACTGTCCAACAGTACAGGGGAAGGAGTACGCTAAAAGCACACAGCACTAACTGGTAAGGAACATAAATATGAATACGTATGAAACAAACCAAAGTCCTTAACCTGTTGCTCTTAGCAAGAGGAAAAATATTTTTTTCATTTTATGGAGAAAGGGTACAAAATTTCATAACAAAACAATAGGAGAATAATGATAGCTAATACATTGCATATTATCTTTATAGTTATTCAGAGTACAAGACCTGGGCATGAAAATTTTCTGAATTGGCATTAGCACAAACCTTCCCTTCCAATGAACTAAGAGACATTAATAGTGTAACTGACTTGCTTTTCTTTTTCCTTTTTCCCTTTCACCCTTTCCCTTGTCCCCCACCCTAGCTCCCCTTCCCCTTTCAACAATTTCTTCCCACCTCACAATATCTATTGTACATTTTAGATCTTACTCCTTCAGTTTCTCACACCAGGGAGACAATATGATGCTTACACGAGTCTGATTTATTTCACTTATGAGTAAGTATGGCCTCAAGTTGCATCCATTTACCTATAAAACATCTCAAGTTTATCTTTCTTTTTGGCTTAGTACTCCATTGTATAAAAAATAACATATCTTTTTTATTCATCCCTCAGTGGATGGGCATTTAGGTTGTTTCCAAGAGTTAACTATTACAAACTGTGCTGCTATAAACATGGGTGCACATATATCACCGTGATAATGATGTTTTTAATTCTTCTGGGAAGATATCCAGCAGGGGAAGAGCTGGGTCGAATGAGAACTCTAGTCTTAGTTTTTTGAGGAATGTCCACACTGATTTGCACAGTGTTGCACCAGTCTGCACTCCCACCAACAATGGAGAAGGATTCCTTTTTCCCCACAGCCCCTCCAGCATTTGTTATTGGTTGATTTCTTGATGACAGCCATTCTTTCCGGGGTGAGATGGAATCTCAGTGTTGTTTCAATTAACAACAGAAAAAACATTAAGGCTGTGAAAGGCAAATTACTTAACCACTCTGGATCTTAATCTTCATGTCTACAAAGCAGACACTACACCACACTAACATTATTCTTTGCTAGGAAGTTTAAATGAGACTACAAGTAAGCATATACAATGGAATCTGACACACAAAAACTGTTTAAATTGTTAGTTTCTGTTTCTATGAGCAGTGTACTAATTATATACTGTGTCCATACTTATTACAAAATTATAGAAAAGAGTGTAAAAATCATTAGCATAAGGCTTGAACAATTATCGTATGAGGAACAATCTATATGACCAAAAATAAAAATAAAACACGGCTAGCATCCCAGAAACTAATCATATTACTCTTAACTCTCTTTCCAATCAGTACCTTTTTCTTCTTCCCCAAAGTTACCACTGCCCTGACCGCCCAAACCAGATCTGCTTTCATTTTAAACGTGTTTATATGCTTAACGTTATACCTACAAGCTGTAGTCTGCTCACTGCCGCTGCTTTCTAATATTTCATTATGTGAACAGATGTTTAATCACCCTACTTTTGATTGACATCTAGACTGTGTCCATTACAGGACTACTATGAGTATCACCAATAATAAAACTCTCAATACACATTGTATAGTATGCACAGACACTGCTGTTTTTCCTGGTTTTTATTAATTAACCCGTTTTTTCACTAGTGATTTATGAAAACTCCCATGGTTCCACTACTTTACTGCCACTGCTCTCAAAGTCCTCCCATCCCAGCCATTCAGACAGGTGCCAAGTGGCGCTGCACTGTCGTCTGGATTTGCATTCTCCTCCTGTCTGCCGGGCTCTTTTAATCTGTGTGTGGGTCACTTGGACACTTTTGGTAGGCTGCTTTTCCATTTTTTTCTACTGAATTTCCATTTTTTCTCATAAATTTCTAGGAGTATTTTATTGTTGTTTCATCTTTACATTTCTCGATGTGAGTACCAGACTGGTTACAGGTGGGTGACATGGTCACTCTGAGTGTATTTTCTAATGATTACAAGTCCTTATTAGTACTACTGATGTCAGTTTAAGAGATATTTTTCCTTGGATCAAAGACATGAGGAACTCTTGTTATCTTCTAGAGGTTGGATGTTTACCTTACACATTGGAGATAAGCAATCCATTTGGATTTGATTTTTTTATGTATGTGTAAAGTAGGAATAAAAACTGCTCCCCTCCCCCAATAGACACCCAAATGACTCAGAATCAATTATTTAAAAGTAAACATTTTGTTTTTAGATTCTCTATTCTGTTTTGCCAGATACAGACTTACCTAGATTTCTTCATGTGAAAACCAAACGCTATCTAAATTACAATACCTTTAGAAGTTTTAGTAACAAGTAGAGAATCCTATTCTCTAAATAAATTTTGGCTATTGTTAACCCTTTGTATTTCCATAAAGTTTCTGAATCAACTCATTAAATCTGCCAAAACAAACCCATGTTGAAAATTTGGTTGAAACTATACTGCCTCTATAGAACAGTGCTATCCACAGAATTGTCTGCAGTAATAGATTTACTGGCACTAGTACAGTAATGCAGCTACTAGCCCCACGTGGCTACTGAGCATTTGACAAGTTTTATTATTTCCTGTCCAATATTTATTCTTCCTCTTGTCTTATTTTGCTTGTTGAGATCTCCAGCACCACGATGACCACAGGTTACACCACACCACCAAATTAGTCCCCATCTCGCACAGAAAGCTTTCACAAGTTGGCCAGTGTTCCATCTGCAGCAGGTTTTCAAGATACGACTATCAGACTGGCCAAGTTCCTGTCTCCTAGTTTTCCAAGAACTTTCCCCCATGAATGGACACTAAATTTCATTTCAATGCTTTTTTTTTTAATCTGTTGAACTAATACTGCTTTTCGGATTCCGTCAATATGGTAAATAACACTGATTGACTTTTGAATGTTAAATAAAACTTGTGTTCCTAGAATGATTGGGTAGTCTGATGAAACCCTCTAACCCTGCAGTTTTCTTCATGGCTAAATTATTTGATTAAAAAATTATATTTTCCAGGATTATTCCTATTTTGTATTTCCTGGAGTGTCTATTCTAGTAAATTATATTTTTCATACATGTCTCCTTAAGCTAAGTTTCTTTTGCAATAATATCAAGTTCTTTATAATATCCCTTCTTACAAGCTCTTCAATGTAAATACAGTTGTAGTGCTATCCTCTTCTCCTCAAGACTGGTAAACAAGGGTCTTCCCTTTCTTTGGGACCAGCTTCACCAAAGATTTATTAATTCTGTTATGCATCCTCTCTTAAATGTGTTTTTATTTTTGCTCTCATCTCGTTCCGTCAGTTACCAGGAAAGGTACATTAAAAATCTGTTTATGGCATTTTATTGCATTATAAAAAGTTAAGTTATACCTTTCAGAGGAACAAAACCTTTTATCATTATAAACTGCCCTCTTTATTTCCAATAATGCCTTTCACTTCACTTCTCCTAGTATTAATTTGGAAACACTGAGCTTTCTCTTAAGTTTTGTACAACCTATCTTTTCACTTACAAATTGTTTCCTTCTATTTTAGGTTTGCCTCCTGTAAACAGTATGTAGTTGGTTTAACTCATGTATCAACATCAACAACCTAGCTGGGCATGGTGGTGCGCTCCTATAATCCCAGCACTCAGGAGGCTGAGGCAGGAGAATCATTGAGAGTTTGAGACTAGCCTAGGCTACAAAGTGAGCTCAGGCTAACCTGAACTGCATAGCAAGACCATCTCAAAAAGACAAAGAAAAAAAAAATCAACAACCTATCTATTTGTTCCAACTGTTTTATGTTCTTTTTTTCCCTTTTGATGGACTGAATTTTCTACTTTCGCACACATATTACTTTCATTTTTCGTTACCTTATATATTATAATGGATCGTGTGTTCCTGATTCATCAAACTCTATCCCACCTGATATATCATTGTTGATGTATATCTAACTCATTCACATACAACAATTATATAATGCAAGTATGTAATAAGAAAATACATATTTATGACACGACATCTAACTGACCACCCAGTAGGAACAGAATCAGAAACAAGGGTTTACCTGGAAGGACAAACTGATACTTTTGTGATATCCAAAAGGCTATAAAAGAATTATAAACAAAACAAAACCCAAGTCGTCCCTGGCTGATCACTGTTAGAACAACCCTCCTAAAGTATTTATTTCATTTTCTGTATCTAGATTCAATCAGTTACATGCATTAAGTACTTCCTGAGGGGCTACACAAGCACTGTCTTATGGAGGTAACAAATGCCATTCATGATCTATAATGGTGCTTCTCAAACTTTAATGAGCTTACAAATCATCTCTGAATCTTGTTAAAAATGTGCACTGTGACTGAACAAATCCAGGGTGGAGCACAACAGCCAACACTTCAACAAGCCACAAGCTGATGCCAGTGTTGCTCTGAGTAGCACCTCCAAGACCAGAGCTCACCTTAAAACACTGTCCTCTTACCGTATCAGCAGCGGATAACCCCTCCAAAGCTATGTGCGCTCCGGCTACACGATACACTAAGGGATGCCTTAGAGTTCATTTCCTAGTTTTTTATATATTTTAATTTTTAACGACTGTTATGGTTGATACATTGTGTCAACTTGAGCAGTTTATAAATTTAACTGAGAGACTCAGCAGGGAGCCAGGGTTCTTCCTTTGTAAATATCCTCATCCTGTGCAAAGGAGGACAAGGAGATTTTGTAAGTGTTAGACCCATCCTGAAGGGTGGGGTGTTACACCCTCCCTGAAGTGGGGAGGTGGCCTGTGTACAATGTAAGGGAGGAGGGGAGGCTTGTCTTCTCTCTTTTTGCTCTGGCTGTTGCCTTGAAGTGTTTCCCTGTGCCCTGCCACCCTGCCTTGGAGCCAGCTATTATGGACTGAACTCTCCAGAAACTGGAAGCTAAGTAAACCTTTCTCTGCTTCACATTGGGTGGCAGGTGTTTTGTCCCAGCAAAAGAGGAAAGTAACCAAGACAAAGACTAATGCACATTTTCACACATAAGTGTGGCACACTAGGTGACAAAGAATCTGGTATTCTTTTTAAAACAGAGGTGGGATAATCTGTGAGTTACTGAGGAATACCTGTTTTCATTTCTGAGACTTTTAAGCTATTTATTTTGTCATGTAATATAACCTATTAGTCATTCAGGGAAAGGCAAGACTGATTCAGCCTCTAGCACAGGTGACTACAGGGTGGAAGCACACTCCTAACCGCAGCATGCACGTGGCTATGCTTGCCGCCGTGCTACGCAATCCAGAAATCAACCCAACACTTCCACAATGCCAAAAGTAAGTAAAGCAGCCACTCATTCCTTTCTTTCTTACGGTAAGATAAGGGAATAAATTAATATGGGCATTTCTAACCAACTGATTTTATAATGAAGCAAGTCACCATGTTTTAATTCTTTCTTAAATTTCTATCTTCCTTTTTAATTCAAATGTTAATAAAAAAGAGATTGAGTTCTTCCCATAACAGATGATGACACTGACTTATTAGGCTGAACCATATGAAATGGCTGGTTTTTGACTCTCAGTTCCAAACCAGCCATACCATACGATTCAACCTGGTATCTACCATGTTGCATATAATCTTCATCGAGCTAAAATAACAGCAAGTTACAATGTTTTAGACTAAGAATGTATGACACGTGTTGTAATATGAAATGTTATATTTACACTATACTTAAAACATTTAATTGAAAACAATGCACAAAATTCATTAGAGTTCTATTCCAAAGTAATACTTTAAGTTGCTGTCAAATAGTATCAAAAGTGAGTTGGAGAAGAACTATGCTTGTGGTGTCATATTTGTATTCCACACATCCTTCTGAATTAAATGGTTTTTTTAACCATAAGAGCACGTTTAACTTTTTAAAATTTATGTTAAAATAACAACTTACTAAAAGGAAACTGCTGGCTGGGGATTTAGCTCAGCAACATAAGCGCCTGCCTGGCAACCACGAAGTCGTGAGTTTGATCCCTGGTATCACCCCCCCCCAAAGAAACTGTTTTCTCATTCAAGTTACTACATTTTAGCAAGAAACTATAACAACTACAGTAAATAGTAGCAGCAGCCTACTGCGCCAGCCCAAGCCTATAATCCCAGTTGCTCAGAAGACTGAGGCAGGAGAATTCCACGCTGAAGGTCAGCCTGGGCAATTTAGTGAGACCATGTCTTAACGCACAGTTCTGAAAAGGGCTGGGGATGAAGCATAAGCTAGGTACAGCCCTCACCCAGCATATACAAGGCACTGGGTTCAATCCCCAGTACTGTAAAACAAAAACAAAAAAAGAGGAGCACTGCTCTACAGAGCAACATTTCACAAACACCTCTGAGACCAGACTACGTAAGACTCAAAACTGCAGCACACACAGAGGAAGTATCCAATTAGAAAAGCCCAGGGGAAGACACTGAGTAAAAATAGTGCCAACAGTCACTCACCTTTGACAGAAAATTCACACGGAGGTCACAGGTCCAAAGGCATACTGCTTAGCTACCTTGAATGTCTTTGCTACCAGTGTTGATAGGGAGACCATTCCTAAGACAGTATTAGTCTACATTCAATTTAAAAAGAAACAACTAAGTAAAATGATATTAAAGAACAAACAAAAGGAAATAATTCAAGTTAATTAAAACTATCTCCCAAATATGGAAACTCTTATGAGGCTTAGGTTCTAACACAGAACTGCTAAGAAACAAGGGGAACAACCAAACTAATGGGGTGGGGGAGATCTGGAAGACTGACACCAACAAAGCATGCCCAAAATGAACGTGATAAAAGATTTAACTAGCCAACTGCACTTCTAATGATGGTTGAAAATAAAGTATGGGGTTAGGAGAATAACAGAACATAAGTCTTCAGTAAGTTTTGTTCACCGTTTTATAATCAGCACCCAGAACAGTGCCTAGCACATGGCCTGCATTCAATAAATATTTGTTCAATGAAAAATAGACTAGCCCTATTGGGAATTTCTGAATGATGAAGAAACAGTTGAGAAAGAAAGAGAAGGAGGAGCAGAAAGAAGAAAGGATGAAATAAGTATTTTTAAAATAAGGAACTCTGAGTCAAAAATAACGAACAGTCACATGGCAGCAGAGGCTGGAGTTCTTAACAGTTTCCCTGAGTCAGTTTGATGTCCCACACATACAGTGCAGCACCTGTACACCGACACCCAAAGCACTAACCACGGCCCACCACTGATGTCCAATAAACACACTATGCAATGATGGTGACTTTGCAAGAGCCTAATAATTACAAGGAATACCTAATGGCAGTGATCTAATGGTAAGGACAAATGAACTGACTTACGATTCTCTAGTGGCCAATATATCTCACTACAGAATGCAAATACACAGAAAGACAGATATACATACACACACACACACACACACACACACACACACACACAGACCTTTAACCTACCAGCCAAAACAGATGTTCAGTTTTATACAGAGACAATAAAATTGCTCATGTAAGACCTAAATAAAAGATCAGGGTTTTTAATATGAAAATGAACCAAATCAGTGTATTAAGTTGTTAATAATAACAACATATGGATAAAAGAGTATCTTTAAAAGCCTAGACTATCAGAATTCTGCTTCTGACTATTTTAGTCCTTGGTACCGGACTAACTCATCATAAATAACTGGTTCAAAACATGAAATAACTGCTCAAGCAACTGACAACAGAAGTACAAATCTGTGATCACTGAGAAAAAGGAGTCAATCTTGGTAAGCCCAACAATCACCTTGGTTTTCTCTCTGGAAACGATTTCCAGAGTACAGTGTAGGGCGGGGGAACCCACACAGAATCAACAGTCATGGGAGACAGAAGTGAGAACTCCAGGCTACTGGCTGGGATGCATTAGCAGAGCAGGGAAGTAGAAAGGAGACCTGTACAGAGAAAGCTCCATCTGTTTCCATCTGTGCAGAGGGATCCCCTTTGCTCTTTGGTCTACACAGCCAGGCAAAAAACCAGCAGAAGCTGTACACTACACAACTACTCAACTACTCCACTACACAGGCCTGAGAAACCGTACTGTTCCAACCAGCTAGAGCAGGGTAAGGTGGGCCCTTCCTAACAGAGACTGCAACAAACCTCAGAGGAGGTAAATTGGCCTGCCAGCAGACACACACATTCTTTAAAGGGCCAATAAAATCCAGATGCTCAACAACCTAGCATATGTAATGCCCATATTCACAAAGATCTCAACAGGTCAAAAAGCAAGAAAACATGACCTGTATGCAGGGCAGACCAAGAATTACAGAAACAACAAAATTAGCAGGGTAAAATCAGCTATGACAAATGTTTTAAAAGATGGAAGGAAAACATGGACGAAGGAATAAACAATGCATCTTAGAGTAACAGGAACTATAAAAAAGAACCCTAGGAGCGGTGGCACACTCCTATCATCCCAGCATTCAGGAGACCAGGAGTCCAAGACCCAGCGGGCTGCATGCTAAGTTCCAGACTAGCCAGGACTACACAGGGAGACCCGGTCTCACCAAAAAGAGTCCAAAAATGCACAATAAATTAACTGGAAAGTTCACTAATTTGACCTAACAGATATGAAACTAAAGATCACTTAATGAAAAAGATAAATACATAAATTAACCAAACTGAAAACAATTACCAAAACTAATGAAAAAACAGACACAAATCATACTGATGCATGTAACGAAATTGCTGAAGATCAATGATGAAGGAAAAAAAGTCAAAAGCAGCCACAGAGTTCTTTAAAGTGAAGAAAGAAAAAGACCTTTGGCCTACAATTCCATAACCAGTGAAACAGCTTTCAAAATTGAAGGTAAAGTAGTTTTTCAGACAAACGAAACTGAAAGGATTTGTCAACTGAGGACCTGTGCTCAGCAACTGTTCGCAGAAGGACACAATTCCAGATGGAAACGAAGGTCCACATAAAAGAAGACAGAGCACCAGAAAGGGGTCTTTAAAAGACAACTGGCTGTTTAAAGCAAAAGAAATACAGTGTGGAGCTTAGGACATACATAAAAGCAAAGCAGATGACAGCTGGAGCACAAAGGACACGTGCCCATAATAAAGACGAAGCCCGGGTCAGTATAATTTTGTTGCACATGGCAAGCCCCAGAGCAACCTCTGAGACAGGTAATTAATTATAAACTAGCAACTAAAGAACCAAAAGAATAATCTTGGCAGTTTTGAGAATGTGTGCATTTTATTTACTATGTATTTAACAAACATATTATTGTTGAGTCAATATACTATCCTAAAAACTAATTACAGAAAGTCCTTCTAACCTCACAATGAGCCTGAACTGTGTTTTTTTTGTTTTGTTTTGTTTTGTTTTTTGATAGGGTCTCGCTATGTAGTTCAGACTGGCCTTGAACTCACTATGTAGCACAAGCTGGCCTCAAACTCAAAGTGATCCTCCTTCCTCAGCCTCCTGAATGAGCTCTTATCTTTTTTAATTAATTAAAAAACTTTTTTAATTAATTAATTAAAAAAAATTTTTTTTGAGTCAAGCTCTTGCTGTGTACTACAGGCAGATTCTGAAGCCACTATGCAGTCCAGGCTGGCCTTGAACTCATGGGGATCCTCTTGCCTCGGCCTCCCAAGTGCTGGAATTATAGGCTACAGGCGTGTACCACCATACCCAGCCCTTAACTCTTAATACAAGAGATAAACCAAATTCTTAAAGCTAAAATAGGAAGCCAAGAAATTATTTTTAATATAGCACCTGGCTCATGGAAAAGATTAAAACAGTCACCCAGTATATAATTGCTTGATTCCATAAATTAGTGTACGATTCACAGTACAACACATAATATGGGCAAATTTGTATTTTCCTTGTAGTCTAAAGAATGGAGGGGTGACAGGGCAGGACTAGAGATTGAACCCAGGGCTTTCACACTTAAGCTACATCCTCAGTCTTTAAAATATTTGAGACAGGGTCTTGCTAAATTGCCCAGTCTAGGCTCAAAATTGCTATCTTCCTGCCTCAGTCTTCCAGAGTACTAGGATTACAGGAATATACCACCATGCCTGGCTTATTTTAAATAGCAGAAGTAAACAAGGCAGATAATGCCACCTGTTATTTTATGGTTTATTAGGAGCCATGAAAATTCCAAGTACAGAAAGAAGTAATTTTTCTTATACTACCCATAATTTTAAAACATTTTCAGTAATAAAACCCATCTAAGTATTTTCTCTTAAGAGAAAAGCTATCAAGTGGTACTTGAGCCTTTAACATCTAGGAAAAAGGGGTAAGAGAGCTTAGAAGCAAAAGACAACTGTGAATGTAGGCATACACCTACAGTCCCAGCACTTGGGAGGCTGAGACAAGAGCACTGCCACAAGTTCAAGGCCAGCCTGAACTACAAAAAAAAGACAGAGAAGGATACTTAAGTGTCTCAAGAGAAAGTCCCAGGGAGGCTAGGTTAGAAAGTCTATCTACTAGTGCAATGTTACTGAAATGAGGCCCACATCGACATCCCCCCATGCCACCTCCTTCCTCAGCTCGAAAACCCCAGGACCAACAGTTCCAGCGTGGAGAAGCTGCTCTGAAAGTAAATGCTGCCTCACAGACTTAGGAACACACGAAGAGCACAGACAGGTGAGTCTGCCACCAGGAGCTCAGAGACGCCGGCACGGACGGAAGACCTTCACATGTCGTGATAAGTAAGTGTTATAACTGACAACTCATTTAAACTGATTGTGAAAAAACTTGAGAAATTGAAAACTAATGCTTCCCTAGAAAAATTCCATGGTAAAGAAAGCAAAGTAACTGACACTGCAACTGAAATACTGGTCACTTGTAAGAATCGGTCATACATACATTTAAGACAAGGCAATAACTGCCACATGACAGTCGTTATATGATACTTGCTGGCTTAACTGGACACTTGGCCTAAGAATCTCGATTATTAATATTCACATACATATTTTAAAAATATTTTTATGGATTGTCTCTGGCCCACACAACCCACAAAAAGTCAACTCATTTTTCTAGTCTTCTTGACTAGCAGAACCCAGATAACAACATAAGGAAACAGCAAGTGAGACAACAGCTGTGAGTCAGCTCTCTCTGGCAATATCAGCATCTTAATATAAAAACAGAATGCTACACATCTATCGAAACCTAAATTGCATACATTTCTTTCCAGTAGCGTATTCAGCATATAAATAATCAGGCTTAAATGAGACCCATGTCAAATCAATCAAACCACACCACACCACACCACACCATACCACACCACACGTGAGAATGAGCGCGCACTCAGAAATCTAGAAGGTCTACACACGTCAGTGATGGCTGCTCCATCAGGCATCCAGGTTAATGCTAAAGAAAATGAACAAATCAATGGGGTCCTGACAACACATACGCTAACTGTTCCTTAAATAAAAGATTCAGACTTTCACTGTATTCGTTCAGCCATCAGCTCATTTTCATAAATGCATAAAAAGGCACTCAAAGTTTTAAAAGAATTATTCAAGTCCTTCCAACTGACATGTTGCACTGATTATAATCAGGCAAGTAACTTTTTAAAGCAACCTAATACTGTCCTCCTGACGAGATAGCCGGATTCGGAGATTCTAGGTCTTTTAAGAGGTGAAAATGATTAACAGTCACCATACGGTTCACAGCTATCAACTTTAATTTCAAAATTATCCCTCACACTAGTTCAGACCCATCAGACAGTGTACTTTATGATTTAGCAGATATGATCACCTAAGACAGGATGCGAAGGAGATGTCAGCACACGAAACGGCCTCCAAACTGGCAGTAACGTGAGTACATGCAACAAACACCACCTCCCTGTCGAGAGGAGAGGGGTACAGTCCTCCTTCATGTCCCGCTAGGCCAGTCACAGGACAGTGAAGGGAGAGGCCTGGGACAACTTAGACAACGCAAATGTGGCTCTTGAGCTGCTCAGCTGCCTCCATAACGCCCCATAGTTCTGCTTGTCGTTGCTCGATATGCAAATTTAGCATGTTCTCTTATTTCGTTTACAACAGAGGTAGGACAAGAAACTCCTTTGCCAAGTTCAGCGGGCTGTACAGAAATGCGATGGACTAAGGTTTGAGAGCCTCCACTTGTTCGTCCTAACACCAGCATCAACGCAGCACAGCCACGCGTCGGCTTCCTCACACAGGAAATGCGACAGCTCACTGTCATGTTCAATCCTGGAAACCCAAACCCTCCATCCCCCGTGACTTGCCACAGACAGGGAATGTCCCACAGACAGCTGCCGGGCACATGCAAGGTTTTGCCTAGAAGGTTATCTAAAATCCAGTTAGGTTTTGGGAAGTATTTCAACAGTAAATTTTTTTTTTTTTTTTGCGGCATCGGGGATGAACTCACGACCTTGCGCTTGCCAGGCAGGCGCTTAGGCCACTGAGTTAAATCCCCAGCCCTTGTCTTTTTGAGACAGGGTCTCACTATGCAGTTCAGGCTGGCCCTGAGCTCACTTTGTAGCCCAGGCTGGTCTCAAACTCACAAGGATCCTCCTGTCTCAGCCTCCCAAGTGCTGGGGTAGCAGGGGTGTGCGACCACGCCTGACTGCTTCAATAGTAAATGTTTAGTTCTTTTTTTCTCAATTGAAACAAAATAATAAAATACAATGTATCTAAATACTCAAAATATTAGGTACACCCATATAACACATGTATATAAACTTAAATGTACCCAAAGACACCCACCTTCAGCCCTGCATCTGTGGACCTTAACTCTATCAGGGCCTACATGCTCATGAAGGTGCCTTCCAAGTGCGCTCAAAGCACAAACAGAACAGAAATGATACTACACATTACAATACAGCTGCATGCTGGACTATCACCGAGCCATTACAAAGCTGAAAGTCACCCGCTCTGGGGCTTTCCGTCTGGGGAGAAGCATGAGAACACAGCACCTTGCCTGCGAGCAGGCTCACTGTTTAGGAAACAACTCAGGAGCCGACCAAGGCTTCAGGCTCCCCAGCGGTCTCTGGGGGAAGAGTCTCCTCAAAGAGGTTCTGGAGCAGCACCTGAGAAACCTCTTTCCCAGCCCTAGCCCAGGAGGTAAAGGGGAACCGGACACGTTCTCTTCAGTCTTTTTTAGGCCCAGCCAAACAGTTGTTAAGTATCCAAGATATTTTTAAGCCTAGTTAAGTATCTGGGTATCTATATTGAATTGCAGCACGCTACTTAAAATTATTCAATGAGGCAATCATTTGGCATTGTGATTCCAATTAAAACACTGTATATTTACAGAAATTTTCCATTACAAAACACTCAACAGACAAAATACCTTATCTGGCCCAACACACTTTAAAAGCTAAGCATGTGCAAATTAATTGTTCAATAGTGGTTATAAACATTTGATAATATAAAAAGTAGCCCTTTGTCAAAAGTATATTTATGCAATAAATAAACATGTTAAAGCTCATCATTTTCCTTCTTCCATATACAGTACACAAAAGTAGTTAACACCTGTGTATCAATTCTCTACCTAGCTCTATGAAGTTAAAAGCACTCAGCTCTCCTTCCCCATCCCACCCCACCACACTCAGATACAGGTAAAAGATGGCACAAATTAAAAATAAATATAGAGGAAAAACTTCCAACTTATTAGTACTTGGTCAAAAAATAAGAAAACCAGTAACAATGAGATTTCATTTTTATCTTTCAAGCCATATTTTTCGAAACCGTATAATAATAACAGTATGGATAGAACAAGTCTCTTACTTGTGGGTATGTGAGTAATTTTTCCATAGTCTCTCTCTCTTTGGGGGGGGGTGCTCAAAATTGAACTCACAATCTTGTGCTTCCTAGGCAGGTGCTTACACCACTGAACTATAACCCCAGCTCATTCTTTTTTATAATTTGAGTTATGAAAAACATTAGTGGTAACATTCACAGAACTCTTACTCTGAAGCAAGCTGTTCCTGTCCCTTATTCCCACAAAAGCCCTAGGAATCAGGTGGCACGGTCACAGTACTGGTCACACGTCCAGCAGCAAAACCGGAGGTGAAGAGCACCAGGCGCTGCGGCACTGGTGGCCCCGAGTCCACACTGCACGCTGAGCGGCGTCCTCACCCAGGGCAGAGGCACAGCCAGTTCCCACACCCAGACAGGGCCTCACAGGCAAGGCGGGAGCAGGGCTCAGGAGGCATCAGACTGCTCCTGAAGGGAAGAGGCAACTGCAGAGCCCTGCGAGGATGAAGACAAACGCCGAGAACGGGAAAGAGCCACAGCACCAGGAGCCAGCACACTGCTTGAAAACACCCTTTCTGAGCACAACCTGCTCACATTCAGATGAAAATAAAGTGAGTGCCTGTGGCTAAAAGAGATTAAATGAGTGGGGTTCAGAAAAAATGAACCCACAGCAAATTTTAGAAAGCAGCTTTATACAAAGAAAAGCCTACTTATCTAGTGGCCTGTGTTTAGCTCTCAAAACTGTCCTGTGGAAAACAACCAAGACACGCTGCACAACCCGGCCCAGCCGCACCTGCAGCCTCCACCCCTGGCTGCAGCTCACCTGTGGCACCACATGCTCTCGCGTGCTGGCTCTCGCTGTCCACTCCTGCTCTGCCTGACTCTGTTTCTCTTTTAAGGAGGCAGCTAAAAAGTCACCCAAGGTTGGTTAGATAAGAGAATATAGACAGGAGCTGGAAAGGAAGGCCAGGCCAAAAAGGTGAATTTTGTAAAGCAGGCCGGGAAGGTGCCACAGAGGTGTACAAGGAGCGGCACGACTCCAGGCACATTTTTAATTACAGTAATAAACACACACGGTTGCCTGTGTTCAATCTGCCATTTACTAGCTAGCTAGATTTGTACTTCCTTTTCCATCTGCAGAATGGGTTAACAGGAGTTATTTAACCCTCAAGAAAATGTTATCATGGGTTTGTGGCCTGCTGAAATAACAGAAGCAATGTGTAAAATGGGTTGGCCTGGAAGAATCCACCCAAAACTGAATTAAGGGCTTGTTTTGATATCTCAAACACCAGACTGTGAGAGCTTTTAGGAGGTCAGCGTCAAAAGGGGAAAGGACATGTATGAAAACACTGTGAGAGCAGAACTGACTGGACTTGAAAATTTGTTTAAATATGCAACACGAGGGACGAGTCAGAATCTAAGATTCTAACTCAGTGGCTCTGCATCCAGGTAACTTGGAGAAGTGCTACGAAAAATTCAGAAAAGGAAACTAAACCAGGTGGTGGTGTTTCCCTATAGGTATCTTTCTGTTCTTCTTTCTTCTTCTTTTTTTTTTTGATACAGGGTCTTGCCATGCTGTTCAGGCCAGCCTCTTACAGCAGTCCTCCTACCTCAGCCTCCTGAGTGCCAGGATTATAGGTGTGCATCACCAGGTCTTGCTCCCTACATGTGTGAAACTCAAAGACTGCTTCTTAAAGAGTACTTTAAGCATTTTTAACCTTTTCAAACCTAAGACACAGTTAAAATTTTGCTAAAATCAAAGAAAAATAAAAAAAGAAAAAGAAAAGGAAAAGGGTGTAGCAAATAAAAACTGGGTCACTAGAAATCCACAGTTCCAGTCCTGCATTAACTACATGACAGTAAAAGCATGTCTCCTATCTCTTGCCAGCCCCTCACGTACAGGGACAATCAGTGCCCATTTAGAACTTCTCAAAAACACACACATCTCTCTCCTATCACCAAAGCACTGTCCTGAGGGCCTGCTTTGACCAGAATATAACCAAACATGCTCTCTGATAGCTGAGGCAGAAAAAAACCCTGAGCATTTGGCTTTAGCTTTAGAATAACCATTTCTCTCGTTGCTTTCAGCTTTGGCACTGTCCACTTGCCGGAGAACACCTCAATCAGGAATACAAAGCTGTTCTCGAAATCTCAAGTTGCCCAATGACATCTGTACCATCTATCAGAACTTCTTTCTACTTACATGAGAGGTATTCATTTGAATATAGTCAAAAGTCTAATTCCATCTCCAACATCAATGCCTTTAATGTTATCCAATTCCTTTTAAGCCATCTGGGTTTCCCAGAGCACACAATCTTAACTTCTAAGCTATTTTATTTATTTATTTTTTTTTTCCTGCAGCACCAGGGATTGAACTCATGATCTCACGCTTGCCAGGCAGGCACTTAGGCCACTGAGCTAGATCCCCGGCCCTTAAGCTGTTTTAGATACTTTTTTACACCCATGTGACATTTTATCTCAAGTAACAATGGGGTAATTTTTAAACATTGGAATAAGGATTTTCCCATTAATCCAGTCAGTATATTCAGGATTTCCACTTATTTTTTTAAAATGGTCTTTAAAAGTTATTTATAACACCAACACCTGGAAATTGTTAAGTCATAACTTCAAAGGTCTGTTAAATTTCACTGCTTCATTTTTTTTTTTAATAAACTCATCCCATCAAATGACTTCCCGAAGATTCCGAAAGTACTACGGGAAGAGGTTACTCTGAGCCTGTGTCACCCACGTGTGCAACTTTGTTTTCAAGTGAAGTAACAGTGGCCAGGGATACAGCTCAGCAGCACAGAGGCCCAAGTGCAAGGTCCTGAGCTCAATTCTCAGTGCCAAAACGAAACAAAGTAACAGAGAATACAGCTCATAAAAGACTATGTAAAAACACTACTTAAGGAATCACATAGGTAGAGACTGAGAACTTCAGAAAACTAACCTCATTTCATATTCAGATATGTACAGTACATAATTTTATACAATTTCAAGTAGTATCACACTGCTAAAAACTGGGTGTTGGGAATTTAAACCCCAGGGCCTGAATACACTAAGCACAAGTTACTACTGAGCTGCAGTTCCAGTCCAACTTTAAAACCTTTGAAACGACCATACCTATAATGCTAGAAATAGTTATAACAATTCAATTAAAAGTTTATGCTGGCTGAACAGGCTGCACCCAGGCCTTTAAACATCTCGGAAAGAAGGACATCTTCTCTCCAAGGAGATGTGGGAAGCTGATGCAGGAAGCTGCCTGAGAACGGCAGCGGCTCCCACCACACCACCTCAGCTGATCAGCCCCATTCAGGCCAGCCGCCCTCCGGCTCTGGGCCCACAGTGTGCTCTAGCGCCTCACTCTGAAAGCTGAGTTCTGCCCTCCTGGTGCCCGCAAACTCTTCTGATTTGATCCTTCATTCATCCAACAGACACTTGGCGAGCTGCTGTGAGGCTCTCAACCTCGCAGCGCCCAGTGCAGCAGCCAGCAGGCACACATGGCCTCTGCACACCTGAAATCTGGCTGATCACATCAGAGATGTGCTCTAAATGTGAAATAGCTCGTTCATATTTTTAAACTTCCGTTGTAAGTTGAGATAATACACTTTAGACACACTTTTAATTTTTTACCTTTTAAAAAACTGTGGCAGCAAACTATGTACATATGCTAAATATGCACAGGGCTCGGGTTTCTGTTGGAGGTTCTTAGCATGAAGGGCATAAATATGAAGGTGATGGACAAAGTGTCAGGCAGGCCTTGAGTGTGTATTTTATTGAGAGTGCTGGGGGATCCTCACATAATAAACCAGTGAATGTGGTAGTATCAGAAAGAGGCAGGTGTGGGAAAACAGGAACTGGAGAGGCAGGGCACTTTCTCCCCCTCCTACCGCCTTCAGCACAAACCAGTCACTGGCGGCTGTGTGGAGACACAGTTAAGGAGTCCCAAGTTAACTCCACCCTGGCGTGCTATATTTAACTGTCTGCGCGGGCTTGGGAGCAGGCAGGAGTGCCAAGCTCTACCCAGTTCTGTACACTGAGTCTCCCCGCCCATCCACCTAGGCTAGAAACCTCCTATTCTTATTCTCCCTACCGCCACCTCTCCAACCCTTTATCCCCAACACACAGGCACTCACGTGCAACCACCCCAAACTGAGTACACACTGAGACTGACCGCTGGAAAATCGCAAGCCCGGTCGCTTCCCTGCAGGCTGCCCATGATAATCTGAATCCGGAAGAGGGAAAGGCAGGTGAGAGAGAGCAGCTGGGAGGTGAGGAGGCCACGTCTGCAGTAACTGCTCCTACCCAGCCTCCCAGGCTTCAGATTCCTCTAGCCTGTTGTGACCCTCAAGAGACTCAGAATCGCCACAGCTTTCAACACCCTGCGCTGCCAGACTGTGTCTGTGCCTCTCACCTCCCGCTCTCACTTCCCACCAGTTTTCTCCAGCCTCCCCCTCAGCTGCCCTGAACTCGCCGGCACTCAACAGGGTCACAGCACAACTGTCCTCTCCAGCCAGAACACAATCCCCACTGCCCTTTCTCTCCTCCAGAAGATTCAGATCAAGTCTCATCTTTGGTGGCAGAAACAGTCCCAGAATCGCGGGGATTTTTGTGCCATCCTTCCTTTGGTACTCGGTCTTGGCTCCCACAGGAAGCACGCTGCATGGCAAAGCCATCACTCTGCTCTCATAACCGGTGCCCATCAGGGCAAGACTGGCCTTAGATTTATATCCTCATTACAACTTAACGAATGAGGGAACAAAGCAAAAAGTGATGCCTGAATCCGCCACCCACACGTCTCCCCCAGGGTAGACGAGCCCCTACACACACCTTCCTGGGCTAGACAGTCTGCACCCCTCACAACCCTGTCACAGGAAATAACAGACAACGGGTGTCACTCACTTCCTAACTCCAACATTTAGAAAACACTCAGTAAATATTTATTCAGTGAGTAAGTGAACAAACACTACCAGATATCCAATTCCCCCACCTCAATCTACCAGCAGA
>RJWT010001692.1:0-45941 GCA_004365215.1 Cuniculus paca
TTGTTTTTAAAGTCTAATAATGTTCTTACTGTTTTGTTTTATTCTTATTAATTTTTTTTATTTACTCAATGTTCTATTTTGATTGGTTTTATTCTGTTTTGTTTTGGTCTGATTTTGCTATAACTGATGGAATGGAAAACTACTGTGAAGATAACAAGATACACTATAGTAGCCATTGTTGTTTTCCCATTACCTTGCCTTGATATTCTGTACCAATTTCCCTGCTGTGTTTTGACTGGATTTATTCTGTTTTGTTTTGTTGTGTTTTACTATCTTTAAAATAAAAAATAAAAAAAAGAATCCTAGGAGCGCACTGTTAATAGGGCCTGTGGGGAGAATCTGTCCCATGCATCTCCCTTAACTTGTGGTGGTTTGCTGGCAGTCTGTGCCTTTCTAGTCTCATGGTTTTCTGTTTGAGTGCATGTCCTGTTTTATGTTCTTCCTTCTTATGAGGGACCGGTCATTCAGACATTGGGCACAGTGACCTCAGACACGGTTTAATATGTTCTCTTGGGTTTGCTTATGAATCCAGCTTGAACACTTCCGCCAAGATATTAAGGTCATTTATTCTATAAACCAAAGCATTCTATCCAACGGGGCATTGGGTGGGGGGAGGTTCAGCAAAACATGGAGAGAGAATCTTTTTGGGCTATTGTAGGGGACCCCAGTTCCCCAAAATAATCTTTGTTCTTCCTTGAATAGTGTAAAAACCTTGACCTAAGCATCCACAGATGCAAAGTGGTAAGCGTAGAAGTGGCGTAGCTCGTGTCTTCAAGGTGGAACTGTCCCCTCGGAAGCCGAGGTCATAGCGTTCTTCTGATAACTGGAACAAGACTTCAAGAGCTTTCTCTCTTTCTTCACATGAATAATAAAATTTCCCAAGCACAATATTTTTGAACAGAAACATATAAAAGAAACGTTAAATAAATCTTTCCCAGTATGTGCTGTTTAATAATTCAAAGAGCAAATGAAAGATTGACTTTTTAGGATTCGTGTTAAAAGAAATCATTCATTTGACAAAATGGAATGGCTTTGGTTTTTACGGTACAGTAGCCTCTGAAAAAATTGTGCAATGAGAAAAGTGCTTTAATACTGGAAGTGGAAAAGTAAGATTGTTTTATAAAGTTTAGATTTCAGAGTTGGGAGACAGTGACTATTTCACAAGAAAGAATGTTACTGAGTATCACATTCCAGTCAATTGCTACATCTTATTCCTGAAACAACTGCTCACTGGATTTATTTACTTCTGTCCTCACTTTTGCAAAGCAGAATTGATGGGTCATTTATTGAAATGTGCGGTAAGGGGCTGGACAGACACCAATGTGATATACTGTTATAATTTTTGGACAGATGTGTAGCGATGATGACACTATGCTCAGAAACGTAGCTGGGGAAAGAGTTGTCAAATTAAAAATCAAGATTGTATGGTAGGGAAAACCCAGGCACTCCTTGAGAAAGCTGTTAATATTCCACCGATCACTCCGGGAAGTCCATAACTGTAAGAAATTCTTCCTACTGTGTGGAGACCAGTTCTCAGACAGACAATGGTGCTTGGGGAAATGCAGGCCGCCAAGAACGGAGTCAAGGTCCTCAGTGGTAGGAGCGGGCAGACTGCAATCCGAGTCCACAGTCTTCTCGGGGTCGCAGTGTAACGCCAAGTCGGCCAGCCCTGGGTTCCCCGAGCTCAGTGAGAGGTAGAATGGACATTGCTAATGGTTGGGGAAGCATTTGAGAGAGAGAAAGGCAAGAAAACTCTGTCTACGACTCAGCCACAGAGAAGAAGCCAGGACCAAGGATTCACAAAAGCTTCTGTGTGGGACCCCACCCACCCCTTGTGGGGCCTGGGTCTTTTATAGTGGAAGAAATGGCGCTCTTTTACAGAAGAGAATACAAACTTATAAATGTGAAAGTAAGCATAAAAATGATACTAAGTTTAAAATGACAGAAACACAATCGTATCTGGAATGTAATTAGAGACGCATTACTTTCCTGGTGCTTCATAATCAATTTACCAAACTAATCAATTTACCAATTAAGCTCCTGATTGCAACCTGATTCCTCTCCCACCTAGAAAATTTTGTATCAGGAGCAGCTCCTCCTCTCTCAAAGTTCCACAGAAGGGAGGACCCTTGAGGCTGAATCTTCCCCACCTTCCTTGAAATCTGCCTGGTTAGGATTCAACATAATGCAGGTTATGAATGGCCAGACTTTTTAGTTTTCTGGTTTTTGTTTTTTTAAGACAGGGTCTCATTACATAGTTCAGGCCAGTCTGCAACTCAATATGTAGCCAGGGCCAGCCTCAAACTGGCAGCAATCCTCCTGCCTCAATCTCCCAAGTGCTGGGAGTACAGTCTTGCATCACCACGCCCAGTCAGACTTTTATTTTAAAAGGGCAACCAATGAAGTTCCAGGTCCTGGAATTCCAGATTTTAAAAATCAGAAACTTAGGGATCATCTAGACTGAAAGTAGTAATTTTAATATCAGTCCACTGAAGCTCAAGGAGTTAGGGTATTGAAGTTATAAAAGCCAGAATCCTTGCCCTGATGCTTTTTTGAGTATAGCCCATGCCCACCTGCCAGCTACTTCCAATCATATCTCTCTTCATGACAGACCTAAAGTTACACTTCCAAGAAGAATATACCATTTATTGTGCTTTGGTTAATTACTTAAATATTTGCCAAGATGATGTCTCTAGATAATTCTCAGCTCTCTGTTTTCTCTGTCTCTCTCTGTCTCTCTCTCTCTCTCTCTGAATAGAACCCATGGAAAATGGAGAGATATGATTTTCTCTAAGAGTCTGTGCGGTGTCTCTTCCTGGAGAGCTTCGTGCCATTTTCCAGCTTTCTGCAGCTGTCTGATTTTCAATCAGCTTGACAGCGACTGAGCCTCACCTTCTGGGTTACTAAGCTGGACCAAGATTCACAGTTTCCTAAGGAAAATGGCTTTGCTTCAGAGCTAGTTCTTCAAGATCTGTGCCTGTCTTCCTGCAGCTGCTGCCCTCTGATTGCTGGAGTGGAGCTCTTTGCTGACATAGTTTCCCACTGAGCTCTGGTATCCTGACCTCTGGAGCCAGAGCCTGCACTCATGGTCTCAGACAGAAACGCTTGATGCCTGCTGGTGATGAGGAGGACGAGTGTCCCCCAAAGACCCTGTGTGAAGGGCTGGGTCCTCTGGCAGCAGTACTGCGGGGAGTGTCAGAATCTGTGACAGGTGGGGGCAGAATGGAAGTCGTGGGGTCACTGGGGGTCAAGACCTGGAAGGGAACCGAGGCATCCCAAAGTCCTCTGTGCTCTGGAAAGTGACATGAGTGACTGCTCCAGGGTCCACCATTGCCATCCAGGCCTCTGAGAAGCACAAAACTATGGGAAGCCCTCACCTTGGATAGAAATCTCTGTGAATCGTGAGCCGAAATCAAGCCCTCTTCCCTTGGTAAGTAGCCTAGGGCTAGGATTCAGTCCCAGTGATGCAGAGCTGGCCAATGGGCTGACTATGTGACCCATCATGCACTTGGGCCTGCTGCTCTTCGTGCTGTGACTACGCAGTCCACAGTGGATGTGAGCAGAGCTGTTGCCTTTGTCTCCGCCTTCTCTGGGCCTTGTGAATGCACCTTCTGCTGCCCGAGCCTGTCACTGCGTTCCCTTCTCCAGGGCCCCAGCGGTGAGGACCTGCGTCTCTCTGCTCCACTAACTTCTGATCCTGCTCTGAGCTCCAGTCCATGTGAACGTCACCATCTGCCTGGTTTCTTTGACCACATAGATGGATTTTAACTGGGAATTTGCCATTGCTTTATTCTGTTTATGCTACTTCTATTATATTCCAAAATTATTCATCTGCATCCATGCAGCAAATATTGGTTCAGTCCCTGCTAGCTCTTAGGCACTCTGTTAGACAGAAAAAATGATTTTAAAAACTTGTACTGCACATATGGGCTATTTGTCAGTTATCAGTATGAACAGACACTAAATCAGAATCATTACTAAATACTTGAAGAAGATAATCTACTCATTGTACTTATTTTAGAAATATAGAGTATTTGGGTTGGCTTTATGTTTTGACTAATGTTTAGTTCACAGATAAATCTTACATTTGGGTTTTCATGTGCAAATGCCGAGCATCTCTGCAAATAAATAATTTATTGTACATCTGCCTTTGTCTCTGTGAAGCATGTGGACCAAGGTGAATCACTGTTTCCAAGACAAAGCAATTTCATCAAGTAGAACATTTTTCTTATCTTCTCCTTATCTTGTGCTTAGGAGGACAAGTTCTAAAATGGCACCACGGGAAAATTTAATACAGAAAAATCTAATATAGATCAGAATTCAGTTGTCTAAAGACCTAACTTGAATTTGCTGAGGAACTATAAAATAAGCAGTGGATTTTTTAAATAGGTGTAAGACCAGAAAACTGATGTGTCAGAAGAATCATGACTGATTGTCAAACATGGGAATTTTTTCATCTATTTTTACAAAGATAGTATGTCACTGCTAATCACCAAGTGAAATAACATCCTGTTCGTGGATTTATAGGTCAATTTATGTATGCATTTTCCCATATATTAGAAACTATTTTGTCAGAATTGTGAAGCAATTGCTGGATGGATTAAATGGTATGATCAGGTAGTAGGCAAGGTAGAACTTAAGTTTATAATACTTTGCAACTAGAACGGATGACTTTTGCTAAATATCTTTCAAGCTGTTTTTGTAGCACATTGTGGAAGCATCGCCTGCCTCAGATCTTGTCTTATCCATACACTGATGCGTTCTTGAGCCACAGCTGTTCTCTTGCCTCTTTGGACAGCAGGGTGGACGTCTGCCTGTGCTGGAGAGCTGAAGAGGTCCATGCTGACACCCTGAGGAACGGAGGGAAGACATGCACACGAGCATCGGACAGCAGTGGTCCTCTGAAGTGAAAACACGCCAAGAATTAGGAGCCAGGGCTCAACTGGAGCTCTGCTGGTGAGACTGCACAGAGAGGGCTGTAGTGCAGGGAAACCGCGAGCTGAGAAGGGAGCGGGAGGAGACTGCGGTCCCTTACGAGCCACCTCCAGACCCTGCTCTTAAGTTCTGGGAGGTTCTGCCAGCCTCCCCTTGACCTACTGAATTGTCTTAGTACAGTTTCAGTTTTTGATAACTGAAATGATACTGTGGCCTCAAAAGTGACAGAGAGCTCAAAGTTAGGGTGACTCGAATGTGAAATTACTATTAGATTTCTGTAAGCACCAACTTTTTTGCAGGCATGACGGAGAACCATGAAATGAAATGCAGAGGTGCTCACGCGTGGTTTGTGGTACCCAGGATACAAACAGAACGCGCATTCTCCTGTGTGCCGGGCGTGGAGGAATCAGAAGCAGGCTGCAGCTCGTCATGCTGCGGAAGGTCTGCTCCCCGCACGACCTCACCAGCGTATTTTCCAGAGCAGCTGGAAGAGCAAGTAGGACACAAGGAGATTAGCGAGTACTCATGAATTTTAGCTTCTGCCAAGGTGAATCTTCACAAATCCCGATGGCGTTTATTTCAGTGAAACATCTGCCAGGAAGTGAGGACATGTTTACAGCACCGGCAGCGCTCCGGCTTCTGTTCCCGGAGTCGTGATCATTCCCGCCCAGGTCCTACTGCCTTGTTTTTGATGACTTTCTCTTATTCTTCTTTATTATTCTAAAGTGGTAAACTCTCTAACACGAACTTCCTCATAGTACTGAGACTGCCAGTAGCTGGAGCAATAAGCAAGTCGTCTGTCGCCTGTCCCGCTGGAAGACGTTTGATGGGGGTGAGGGAAGAACTCAGGAAGCAACCAGTTTGCTAACATAAACCGAATCTTTCCAGCGTTTATACACGGATGAGGGAGGAGCCTGCTGGGAACCGCGGGGACATGCTGCCTCTCCTCGCAGATGTGAGCAGTCCTCGTTTTTTTCAGTATTTCAGGAACAGTAATAAAGAGGACATTGTCAATGAGCTGGAGATAAAACTCAGGGAGAAGAAATGTAAATAGACTGACTTCACATGTCCCGGGTCACATTGTTTCCATGATCTTGCCCAGTGTTTTATTGGAATAAAAATAGACGATACTAAAAGTACAAAGCTCAGGAGCCCACGTGTTCCCACAAGGTCCCATTCTGCGAAGGACACTTTCTCTAAGGGCAACTAGCATGAGCTGCGCAGTCTTTGGCCTCATGGAACTTAAAACCTGGAGCAAGGCAGGTAGAGATCTACTTACTGTCCCAAGTGCCCTCCATGTGGGAACTGCTGGGCCAGGCCATGAACACAGAGCAAATGTACAGGCATAGTCTTCACCTCTACCGCGTGGATTGTTCCCTCAGGCTTCCATATTCCATAGCAAAGTGTGACAAAGTGCGCTCCTTAAACAACAGAACTTCATTCTCACATGGTTCTGAAGACTGGGACATGGACACGGAGGTGTTCGTAGGGTCAGGCACCCTCTGAGTCCTATAGGAGAGGATCCTTTGCCATCTCTGCCAGATTCTGGTAGCCTCAAGTGGCCCTTAGCTTGACACTGCTCGTCCCTTGCCTGCCTCGGTCTTCACAAGGCCATCTTCCTCCTGCCTGCATCTTCGCACTGTCCCATGAAGACATTTGTCACACTGGAGTAGAACTTGCTCCAGGGTGGCCTCATCCTAACTGATTACATCAGCGGTGACCCTGTCTGCACATAAGGTCTCTTTCTGAGGTGCAGGGCATTAGGACCTCAAAATACTTTCATCTTATGGGGAGGCAGGGTAGATAACTCAACCTATAACCTGAACTACTCAGGCAAGTATGCTGTTTGCTACACATCAGTAGAAAACAATGAGATAAAAAAGGGAAATTGATAAAAAATTGTGTGTTTTGAAAGCCTGTATTGTTATTGTTTTGGACTCTCTGATATTGTTATTTATTTGTCTTTTTTGTTTCTTGTGTTTTGTTTTGTTATTCTAACACAGAAAGGATAGATGTACATGTATAGGCTTATACGTGCCTAGAACTTTTCCTAAAGAGTTTACAAGAACAGATTTTATTAACAGTGATGGTATGAACAGATACTTTAAAGAAAATGAAATGTTATGGTAGCCATTGCTGATTTCTTATCATCATGTTTTGAAGTCCAATAATGCTTTTACTCTTCGATTTGATTGGTTTTAGTCTGTTTTCTATTATTCGACTGCAATATGTGAGAAGGCATGGACAGCTATTTTGAAGAAAACAAGAGACATTGTGGTAGCCATTGTTGATTTCCTATTGTCTGGTTTTGAAGGTCTGTAGTACTTTCATTCTTTTGTTCTGATTGGTTTTATGCTATTTTGTTTTGTTTGAATTTATTGTGTGTGAAGGTATGAACTATTTCAAAGAAAAGAGACATTATGGCAGCCATTGTTGATTTCCTGTTGTCTTGTTTTAAAGTCATGCATTGCTTGCATTGTTCTGATCTGCTTTGTTCTGTTCTACCCTGTTTTGTTTTGTTTTGTTTCATTCTCTTTAAAATAAAATAAAAAAAAATAAAGAATTGGTGGTTCCTGCTTTAGGCTAAGAAGAGAGAGGAAGATGCTTATAATCCGAGTTTGACAGTCCATCCCTAAGGATCATCTTTAAAGCAGTCTTATTCTGATCTGGGGAATGCTGCTCTCTCTTCTCCACATCCAACACTTTTGTACCCTAAACACGGTTCATGGAATTTCTTGACTTTAAATTCCACTGTTACAAGGCCTGGGTCCCTGCGACCCACCATCAGTTCTCCCAAATAAGACGGATTTCCTGCCATTGCCATCTGTCTGCCACCAGGATTTCCTCATTGGATATTTCAGACCTGGCAAAACTGAAATCGAAGCTGCAACTCTGCGTAGTTCTCTCTGTAAAGTGCCCGCGTGAAAGCCTTCTGAAAAGCCTCCTCCGACAGTGGCTGTGCTCAGCTTCTGCAGTCGGCCCCTGTGCGTGGATCAACTAAGGTGAGGCCCATGTCCACCCCAGCAAGCACAGGCGGTCGCCTGGAGGGAGCCAGCGCTCAGAAGGTGTATGCTGTTGTCGTGTGGGCAACGAGGGCAGACTGTGAAACACGGGGAGAGCGGCGAGCATGGTGCGCCAGGCAATGTCGCCAGAGGCAGTGAGTTCAGCGGAGAATGAGTTGCCGCTTGAAGGTGTCGCAAGAGATTCTTAGTATCAAAGCGAACCAAGTTGGGGTTAGGTTGGAAGTCAGTTTCTAAAGAACAGGAGTAACTATGCAACAGTATCAAAGAACACTGCATCAAGTACATAAATGCATTCTATCTTCCCAGTTTTTAAAGGGAGTTTGTAGGACCTGTTGAATACTCTTACGCAAATGATGTTACAAGTGGGTTTTCAGCACCGTGTGCTCGTTTGATTTGAAATGTAGCGCGTTACTGATCTTCCTGCAGACAGTGTATCCAGGCAGTATCTTCTGGAAATGCTATTCACAAACAATCACAATGACTCATTCACTACACACTCTGTCCAAGAACAGGTATTTCCAGCAGTGTTCTTTCACGAATAAAAACAGTGCCTCCTAAATTACAAAGCTTGAACAAATGCAGAGATTTCAAGAGCAGCAAAAGAGTTCAGAGACCCCACGCCATTACTGAACAGAATAAACAGTTTTTGCAAAGACTCGTCCATACGGAAAAGTTAGAGCATTACCTCAGGGATTTACTTACTGACCAGTGCATACACAAAGCACTTAATACATTGGTCTGAAGGTCTTTAACACCTTTTTTTTTCTGAAAACAGAACAAACCCCCCAAGTTTAGTTCCCTGAGGAATAAGGGAAAGCACTCACACCGTTAACTGTTTTTGATTCAGTTAGGTTAAAAACTTCTCTCCCAATTTTAACTTTGAAACATGAAGTGACTGTACAAAGGAGCAGGGGAAAAATCTGGTCTATTGTTCTATATGGATTCCTTCAACTTTAAATAACATTTATGGCCATTTTTGTAATAATGCTTATCTTCTTTAGGAATTGTATTTTCTAGTAAGAGTAGCATTTACTCAACCATTTTCAAATTCATGTATTGATAATAAATGCATGCAATGATCAGGAAAAAAGTTTTCTAAAAATTGATCAAAGATAGCAGTTTTCCTTTATTTGGTTTTCAGAAAGTCTGTTGGAAAAAAGATAAATTTGAAGAATTCTGAGAGAGAGAATGAAAAAACAAAATTTTCAGAAAGATTGTTGTGTATCTGAGAAGCTTGGAAGTCTGACTGATTCATGAAGTTTACAATAAATAAATCTGCCTGGATGAGGTAGAAAACTAAGGAAAATCCTGGAGGTAAGGGCATTTTTTTTTCGCAAAATCTAAAATAACCATTGATATTTACTGAGAGGTTACTCTATGCCAAGAAATATGCTTGATCCAAATTTCCCTCCCATTTTATAAATAAGTACAGGTGTTTTGCATATTTCCTAGCTACTGCACTGAAGAATATAAAGATTCTCTAAACCACCACAGCTTGGGAAACAAAGACTCATCTACTTAGGGAATTCTGGAAACAGTGCCTGGTGACGAAAGAAGTCCAGAGCAAGATTGCAAACAATAAAGCTGTTTAAAATTTTTAGTTTTGGGTGCGCAGGGAAAATTACTAATTTGTACATCTACCAATTGTTTTTTCTTTCTTTGCAAAACAGAGAGATAATGAAATTAAAAGCATCATGCCTTTGATTTCTCTCTTACTGTAAGCCATCTCTGAAAGAAGAGGAGAAGGAGAGTTTGTAAAGAGGATTTCATTTTCTTTTTATTTTTCTCCCTTTCTCACTTGCATTACAGGTGCAGAGTATGGACTTTACTGGGTCCTTTGGGTCACCTCGCCCACTGGGGTCTCCAGTCTCTGCAGGGCCCCTGTCCTTTGTCTCACCCCCTCATCTCCACTCCCACTCAGTGGCAAAAGTGTTGAATGAATGCCTCAGGGTATCCACACTCACACATGAGAGGAATCGTTTTCTAAACATATTTGCCATTGGGAAAATAATGCTCTTCTCATTAAGTAATTTTAGATTGAACTCCAGAATGTTGCAATCAGTCTGCCTTATCACCAGAATGCACATGAGCTCTCCCTTCTCTTTCAACCCTGCCAGGTTTCATTAGCATTCAACCTTCCACATTTGTCTAGCCTGCTGAACCAAAAAAGAGTATTTCACTACTGTATTTTGATTACTGGTTATGATACTCATTGGTGCTTACACCTGTGAGCCATTCAAACTTCCCCTTTGGATCTATCTATGCAGAGAATTGACCAGTCTTTCTAGTCAGCATCCTCTTTTTCTCAATAAGATATTTCTAAACTATATGCCAAAAATATATTCACTTTTATTTTTTCCAGTTGTCTTAAGTTTTAGCCACCACACTTAGAATTTTAATCCATATGTAGTTTAGTTTTGTTTACATTTTCTGCAATGTAATTTTTCTCTACATAATCTCATTAATTTGTCTACTAAATAATATTTTATCCATTAATGGTAATAGATGTATTCTATCTGTATTAAATTGTACTCTAGTTGGCCCTCAATTTTGCAATCCATGGATTTTTTGCTCCTGTACTAGAGCCACACAATTCTATTTTGTTACCTTACAAAAAAGTATTGTTATGGAATGTCTTTATACACTTTGGCATGAGTTTCCCTTTTTGCTATTATTTATAATTTTTATTCATAAACTTTTACTTTCCCATATGATATTTGAAACAGTTTTATTCATTTCCTCAAAAAATTCTGCTGAAACAGGCTAGTAAGTATGCTTAATTCATAGACTAATTTGACAAGAATGGTGTCTTTATAATGTTAGATTATACCAATCATAAACATTTGTTTATGTCTGTGTTTACAGTTATTTTTTGATAAAACATTTAATGTGGATGACTTGGTTTGCTTTTATGTATTTGTAATACACAACAGAGACATGCATATATTTGACAAACACATGCAATGAATCATCCAGCTAGGTCAAACAAGGATACGTTGTCAACACTCCGGAAACAATCACCATGCCCCACCCACAGCATTCTTCTGCCCCAAAGTAAATGCTGTTTTGACTTCTAATATATAGGTTAATTTTACAGATTTTAAAATTGTATATGATAAAATCATACCTGATTTTTTACCATAGCTCACCATACCTATGAGGTTCATCATCATACTGTTTGATGTAATATCACAGCACACTTTTATCTGAATTTGTTCATTTGGATATGAGTTATTTACAATTTGGGGCTGTTGGGGGAAAAAAATCTACATCCAGTCATATATATCTTTGGTGGATAAGTATTGAGGAATGAAATTGCCGGTATAAACATATATGTTTCACTTTAGATACCATCATACAGTTCTCTAAAGCAATTGGAACAATTCACTTTCATCTCAACGAGGATTCTCATTGCTCCATATCCTCCCCGAAGTGCAGCGTGGTCAGTCTTCCTTCTTGCTGTGTCCTGCTTGGAATCATATAAGAGTAACACAGTGTTGTCTCCCTCCTGTACTGGGACACATTCACTTTGATAACCTGACTGCATGCTGTCTGCCGAGACTGACCAGTTCAAATTCAATAGATTTTCTTTGTAAGTAATAAGTAAACTGGGGGAGATAATTTGAGGCCATATCAATATCCTGTTCTTTCTCAACCTTTCACCTACTAGTTGTAGCACTCTCTGATCATGTTTCAATTATAACCTTAAATGTATATATTAAATATATCATAGTATACGTTTTCCCACAAAGTAGATAGATTTCCATCTGGGGCCAGAGAACATAACCTTAAGACTTCAGTCCTGAGAACTGTGTTCCGACCTGTTTCGTGTCAGTGGCATGTGCTTAACCCTAGCGAACATTCTATGCCTCTTGAATTTTATACAATGAACATTTATATTTCAGTAGAGTCATTATTGCAAAGATTTCATTTATAATTTCTCATGAAAGAAACTCAACTTTGAAAGGTAATTTATACTGTGAATATAGTCTTAAAATTAGTTACTAGAAATATGCTCTGTTCTTTTGAATTCATTTAAAGTGAAATATTACTGAAAATCTATATGAGTAAACTATTTTTCTTTTATTTTCCAGCATATGCAGAATTGCTAGGACCACTGCAGAGAGGCTTCTGGACCTGTTTATGACTCCTCTTTTCACAGAAACTCCATGGTTTTGTGCTGGCCACAAAAGTCTGCATGCATAGACTTTCTCATCCTCTGTCCCTCAGGCTTTTTATCTTAAGGCAGTATTTCCATGTTTCCCAGATATAATTGTTAAAATTATATCTTGCTGCTAACTGCTTTCATAATTTCTGATTTTTGAATTTTTTTTTTTTTTTTTTTTTTTGCGGGACTGGGAATTGAACTCACAACCTTATGCTTGCCAGGCAGGCGCTTAGGCCGCTGAGCTAGATCCCCGGCCCTTGATTTTTGGATTTTTTAATAGAACTGAGAATTAGTCTTAAAAACCAACAAAACCCCAGCACGTCTTGATACATGTGTCCAGGGGACCGCATTTGGGAAGCTGCCTACACAGTGTCTTCGTTCATGTGATGTTGGAAATGATAACTGGTAGACCTCTCCTTCTCTGGCCATTGTACAAAGGTAGCACAAGTGGGTCGCTGAAGAGAAGTGCATTGACTCATGGGATGGCTGTTTCATTGCAACGCCAAGTCTTAAAGTTTGAATAAAAATTCATGAAGGTATTTTTCTTGATTTGAACTGAAATATCATCAGTGGTTAAACTGTGTGATAATCAGAAATGTCAAAGGGCATCACTCACACAGCAATTTTTTTTTTTTTTTTGGTCTTTTTGAGTCAGGGTGTCTATGCAGTTCTGGCTGGCCTAGAGTTCACTTTGTAGCCCACGCTGGTCTCGAACTTGCAACGATCCTCCTGAGTACTAGCAATGAATTATTTAATAAAAGGAGGGTGTATGCACTCCGGGGTCAGGAGTAAGGGAATTCTAAAGCCGGATACCCATTCATACAGTGCTCATCTTTTCTCCTTTTAGCTGTATGACAAAAATAATGGTAAGGAAATCTTAAATGTGCTTTTTCCTTGTGAAGCTTTGATAATTTTGGCTTAAAAAATACAGAAATGATAGAGAACGAGAAAAGAATATAAATATACTACACGACTAAGACGTGGAAAGGGTTGGATTCAAAGTGCGGGTGAAGGGGGTGGCGGGGCTGCGGGAGGTCGGGAAGCAGGTGCACGGCGAGCCAGGGCCACCTCACAGGCAGACAGAGCCCCCACGCTGCAGCCACCTTGGCTGTCCCTGTATGGGTCTAGGGTCAGATCCCAGCCTCTTGCTCCTGTTGAAAAATTCCTCTGTCTGCAGCTCCTATTTGCCTCGTTTGCGTAAGGATATGTAGACTTCTCATATAGAAACACGACTTTTCAGAGCCCTTGCTGTCTCTGTGGGTCTATTCTTTCCCTCCACATCGCCGAGTTTCCCTGCGGCAGGAAAGACCTTCCAGACACGATGAGGCCCGGGGGACCAAGGTGGAGGAGCCTGCCTCTGACCGCCAGGGGCCGCCGAATGGCTCTTTCCTCTCGAAATCTTAAACTTTTCCAGCAACCTTTGCAGTTGCTGTAAAAATCTGTTTCTGTGGTAAGCAGCGCAGGCCTTCGAAGGACAGGCTTTCCCTTTCCCACACAGCATGCTATTAATAGTTTTATTTTAATTGGATAGAACTTTCATTTTCATTTTTTCTTTTGAGAAAACCAATCTGTGCTAGTTGTGGAAACAATTATCCAACAAGCAGCTTAAAAAGCCGATTGGAACAGTTTCTCAGAAAAGTCCCAGGCCGCTCGGGATCAGCTCTGAGAGCGGGGGACAGTGGTTTACACTCCAGCCTCATGCAATCCAGCAAATCTGGGAGATTTATTTTTAGCATAAATTTGCCTAGTTCATTTTCTTCTCCAGCTGACAACATTAAAACGATTAACATGACTTTAAATCACTCCATAATCTCACATTAGAAAATCCGGAATTAAACCATATCAAAAAGGGACCATAAAGCCGTGAAAATTCTAATTTCCACTTCATTTTTCTGAGAGCGTTTGTCCAGATACTCTTTTCTTTAAAATTTTATGTGATCTGATAGTTAAAAATAGAATAAACAATTTCAGAGAAAAAATAAAAGTGATCCTGCCTTTGGAAAAATCAATTTGAAGGTTTTATTGTTTTTAAATTTTTTATTATAAAAATTATTGTAACAACAATAAAACATTAAATACCTACTTTTAAAGTTTTTCAAGATCACTGATCATGAAATGTAGTGAAAGAAACCTTGGAAATATTCTGAATATTATCTTCTAGGTAACTGACTTTTAGAAGACCAGTTAACTTCTATAGGTTTGTCTACCTATAGAAACAAGTGATTGAATTTAATGCCATTATTATTATATTCTTCAATAAAAGATACATGAGTATTTACATAGACTTTTAAAATAGTAAAACATAGTCTATTATTTTAAAGAGACAATTTCCCTGGGAATAGATAACATGACCCCTAGGCCTGAGTAAGCAGGATCTTAAGTAAGTTGAAGTCTAACAGTTTAATCTTCTGGGTTATCAAATGAAGAGTCAGACTTAGTCCTCTGACCCCAGGCTGAGGATGTAGCTCAGGTAAAGCACTTGCCAGCACATGCAGGGCCCCGCTTCCATCTCCCGCACAGCAAATATTACAACTTAAAGCATAAAAATAAATCGGCACAGTCCTTATTTGACGTATGAATTTTGCCTCAGAGAAATGAAGAGATTCTAACTTAGTGCAAACACTTTTGGACATATGTATACCTTCTTGAAAGCAGGTGTGCATCTCTACTCCCAAAGAGGTTCAAAGCCAGGAATTTGCTTCGTGAACCTCAACGACTCAGCCTCTCCAGCACCTTGAGGTCTGTGGGACTCTCACCTCCATCTGGGCTCTGATAAGGAAGAGACCATCCTTATTTTACTGGCCACCCCACTGATTATTTGAGAATCCAAATTACCCACGTGTCCATCACACTATTTCAGTATGAATAAGACAAAATAATCAACTTTTCAGACTCAGGATATTCTGCAAATCAATTGTCATGAAGTTCCTAAAACATTTTTGCTGTCAAAAATGATAACCCAACTGGATTAAAAATTGCATTTCCATGAAGACACAACCTCCATAAAAAGAAAAGCATTTTTTTTATCTGTAACCAGGCTTGTCTTGAACAGATGGAAAGTGACCCAGAAGCAGGTGGGCTGTGTACACATTTGTTATATAAGAAGAAAGAAGCAAAATCTTGGGTTTAATGAGAAAGTCATTTTCAACTCAGGGCGTAGGAGGACATTTTTTCTTTGAAACAAAGACATAATGATGAAACACTAAAACTGTCAAAATAAAAGCTACTTTAGTACAATGCTGGGTTTTGTCTTAGTATCTGAAAAAAGGAAGAGCGCAGAGACCGAGATGGAGCAAATACAAAACAAAGGGAGCCCACGCTGGCTGTTGGCAGGGTAGGGAACATGGTGACAGCAGCTAGAAAATGCCCTGGGGGGTCTCATGCACCCACACGCAGACTTAAGCCAAAGAATAAACTCAATTATTTGTTCCTTTTAGCTCCTGCCAGGCAAAGATGGGTTAGCACATCCTGGAGCAAATCTCAGTGGATTTCACAGGACTTGGCTCCAGTGCTTCCAACTCCTCCAGGGACGCTGGTCCAGGGCTGGGCGGATGCTCAGTGAACTCTATGACTGAGCTACACTTCCGGCCCCACCTGTATTCTTCAAAGCACACGCAGTCCCTGGGTCAAGGATATTGAAACAGACTGGGCAAAAGCTCCTGGGTTCTGCTTCTTCCTCTGCAAAACAAAGCAAATCAACAAAGGTATTTTAGAAGAAAAGTAAAGGGTAGTCCCCTGATAGATCCAAATTCCAAATGATTCGAATTGCAATTAAGCTAAATGTGTGCCGGTATAAGTGGATCACACTCAACCAGAGAACACAACACTCTGTGATGCCTGGCAGATATTCCTGCAAACGCCTGGATAAGAATGCAGGTGCTTTCAGCAAGACAAAGACAAGAGGAGCCCTGAGGTGACACTGCCCGAAGACGCTAAGGATGGAAGGGACAGATACAGAAATACAAGCAACTGAGAGGTTCTAGAAGTGTATTCAGGGGACTGACCCACTCCCTTCCTTCTTGTCATCCCCACGATGCTGTATTCCAGCATCTGGACCGTGTATCTCAGAGAAGCTGTTTACCCTGCTGCTTACTGTTTCACCATCTTCCTGGAAGTATTGCTTCCATTGTTCTGTTTTGATTGATTTTATTCTATTTTGTTTTGTTTGATTTTGTTATGTCTGATGGTATAGGCAACTACTCTGAAGATAACAAGAGGCATTATGGTAGCCACTGTTGTTTTACTATTACCTTGTTTTGAAGTCTTGTATTGCTTTCATTGTTTTGTTTTTATTGGTTTTATTCTGTTCTGTTTCATTTGATTTTATTATGCTTGATGGTGGTATGGGCAGTTATTTTGAAGTTAACAAGAGGTATTATGGTAGCCATTATTGATTTCCTTTTATCTTGTTTTGAAGTCATGTACCACGTTCAAAAAAAAAAAAAGAAGTGTATTCAGTTACTTCCTCCCTGCATGTATGTCAGAAATTCAAAGACATCAAAACGAAATCACTATCCAAGAAGCTGATGGTTTTGTTGTTGAGAAAGAGGCAAAGAAGAAGGGAAATAAAATATAAAACAGAGGATTTTCAGAAAATGATGACTGTCTAAAAGTAGTTTACAAAGCAAGAAGATCAGAATGTGATGTTCTTAAAACAAAGGGAAAGTCAGTAGTAAAATTTTAAATGGAAAAATTGCAGAACTTTATTCTCACAAACTATTTAGGTAAATGTGGAGAGTTTTGCTTTGAAGTTGAGAAGCTAGCCTGGGCTTCCAGCTCTTTAAGTTATGAGACGAGTTTCGGAACTAAAAGAAAAGTTAAGTCTTGCTTTATAAGGTGAAATACACCCGTGAAACAGCAAGAAAATGAAATCAAGAAATTAATGATTGGAAGTAGAGAGAAGGCACCTAGAAGACATTCTTTAACGTACATAAACCAGCTTTAAGCTAAGTGAGTAACCAGAGACTTTGCCTGTAATTTATCTCTTGTGTAAAAATTGTATCTGACATTCCCTCCCTCAGAGATAAAAATAGCCACAGGCATGAACTCACCAGACCTGTGCAGTGTGTCTGGGGCTGGGGGAAGGACACCCTCAAGAAGAGAAAGGAGAAAGATCCACATCTGGGTCCTCCCACCACAAGAGACCAATGTGACCCTGCGCCCTTCAGCACTCAGTGTCACGGGAATGGAACGAGGGAGGAGAAGGACAGGCATCCTGTTTCCAGAGCAAAGATATTCACAAGCTACTTTGTGAGAACTCAGCCAGAAGAAACGTGTTTGCAAACTTGCTGGGGAATGTGGGTTAGAGACAAATGGAGCCCAATGTGTAGGACTTCAAATCGTAGGAAACAGAAAACTTGAACTGTAATTTGTACAGTAATTTGTAATTCTGAGGGTATCATAAGTCACCTTAAGAAGGATTTGATGTTTTATGTTTGCTATTTCACCTTTCAACAGTGGAAAGCTCTCTCCTTTCAGAGGTAGTGGTTTTATTCCTGGATTCTCCGTGGGAAAAAAAATGACATTTCATAGACGTGTTGAGAGAAGTGCATGGATTCTTGATCACTGCACTGAAAAATCAGTGATTTTACCGCACATTTTTGTGCTTGATTGTCTAGGTTTAGCCCTCACCTCCTCAAATCCATGCCTAAATCATGACCTTCGTACTTCAGCAGATGTCCAGGATATACAAAAGCATTACACAGTATCATTTAGAAAGCATAATTAAAACCATTCTGTTAAGGTTTCCAGGAAATTGTGTAAGATAAATAAAAGGAAGAAATACTTAAGATGTCTTAGTGGTATGACAATGAAAGGTTCTGGCTGGTGAAAGAGTGACTTCCTTGTCACCAGAGCTATTTAAAAAGAAGCTGGATGGTCACTCAGCAGGAGGTGACAAAGATATTTCTTGTATTGTGTAAAAAGGTTGTTTTGGAGAACATTGGAGTCTTCATCTAATCATGCTGCTTCATTGAGGGGATAGATGCTGAGGCTCAGAGTGGGATAAAGGAAAAGAGGCATAGCTCATACTTGAAGCTGTGGTATGGGTGGATTACTCACATCAACCCAATAAACAAACCCACACAATGTTTTAAAACAAGTGCTTAGAATTTAAGAAATTTGTCCAAATTTCATAGACCAGATGGTAAAGCTCAAGAACTTCACTTACAAAGCCAAAAAAGATTTTTCGAATGAAGGGAAAGTCCAAGGCTGGAGGAAGAAAAAAGAGCAGAGGTTTTATTTTTTAAGTGGAGAGATGGGGCAGGGGAGGTTAAATGATAACACAGACCGTGCCATTTGGACTAAGATGGAGTGGAGTAACTGGGCCATAGGTCTGGAAACAGGTTGTCCAGGGCTAGGATAGTAGTGCTAACCAATCTCCTGTCCTTCCTGAGGACATCATTGTCCCCCATGAAATCCACTCATGGACTGCTAGGGCTGCTAGAAGGTGGTGAGTCATATACATGAGTTGCTGATCAGTTTCACGAGGGAAATCAAGAGAACTGAGAAAGTCTTTTCTAGAAGTAGATTCTAATTTAAGTAGATTTCCCAGAAACTTCATAACTGTTCATTGTCCAGAACATAGTCACCCAACCGAAAGCTAATTCAAAAAGAAGCAATTAAAAGTTGATTTCTCTCATTAAAGAAGGTAGTGCAGGTCATGCATGTTGAGGAGGCAAGGGGAAATCCCTGCCAAGGTAGGTTTCCTTTCCTTAGAGGTCCACTGGGACTGTTGCCTCTGTCTCCAGTTTCCTCAGGTCACCTGGGTAGGACCACTAATTCTTCTTTCGTATTTGAATAAAACCTGAGTTCAACAAACATTACCATAGTTTAGATCTTACATATCCCTCAGAAGTTCAGCTGCTTAGGTCATTGGGGCTATTCCCTGCAAGGAGATTAGAAGACTCCAGTCTTTTCCTTTTGTCGTAGCCAGGGTCTGCAAGGGAATAGATTTGAATCACGATGCCTAATTTGTAGGAATGTTGTATAATATTCACCCAAAAGGTCAAATGCAGAAGAGTTCAAGAGGTCTGTCCACACACTAGAGACCCAAAGAATCCAGCTGAGGGCCTGGATCCCATGGCAGCATCCTGCACAAGTCCACCTGAAGGCCTAGAGCCCATGACAATGTCTCATGCGAGTCTGCATCAATGACCTGCACTGGGAAGGCCCCAAGGTCAGAGGTGGAAGCTAGAAAGTCTGCATGAGCAGGATGAGGGATCTGTGCCAGCAGGCTGAGGGCTCTGCACTGGAGCCAGGAAGCCACACTTAAGTTGAGGACCAGAGCTTCCCCAAAAAGAACTGCAGCCTCCTCAGCGACAATGAGGTCCTCATCGCCTCTGACTGTGAGAACAGCTGAGTTCATGTTAGGAAATCCAGCGTGATGAGCTTCTCCAGGAGGATCAACAGCGTCACCTTCCCCTTCAATCCTCTTTTTTTATGCTATTGGCAGCGATCCTCAGGTGGGCCTTCCACACCCAGCACCGCGCTGATTCTGTTCGGCTGGGTGTTACACGGTGACCATTAGTTAATCCACCACACCTTTCTTTCACTTCTTGGCTAAGAAGTGAGTGCTTTTGCTCCACTGCGATTCACCGTGATACGCTGCCACAGATACAAAGCAACAGGACCAACCAATCATGGACAGAAAGCTCTAAAACTGTGAGCCAAAATAAATCTTTTCTGCCTTTTTAAAACTGTTTATCTCCAGTATTCATCACAGTAACAGAAAGTTGACTAACATTAACATTTATTTGGCAATAATATTAAACTTGAAGCTTGACTTTCAATAAACAACTACTACTTGAGTAAGGAACTTATGCCCTTTGTATTCATTACTAAGGGACTTCTTTGTATAACCAAGCATGCATCTCGCTAGGAAGACTATGACAGAGAACATTTGAAAATAATGCTTTGAGTTGAAGTTGGCTGAACTCTTCTGCTATTATATTTCTTGTTATTATGCTTATGCTGGTGAAATTCCAAAGCTTTATACCAATGAAAATTAGTTGAAGTAACTCATGAAACATAAATCTCTGTTTTGTTTTTGCCTAGCTAAGCTATTTCAGGAAATTTTCCTGGCACACATAGCTTTCGAAATGTGTACCTTAACTATTGTGAGTAAGGTTACAATGAACGTATAGATGCCCATATCCCTTTAACATCCTGATTCTGTTTTGTGCAAATACCCAAAATACATGATACATGAAATATATAAGGGACATATGAACAGATAAAATAATTGATCATTAAAAGATGTCATTCAACCTAATTAATCACTAGAAAAATAAAAGTAAAATCTGCAATACACTATTGTACCATACCATTTAAAGGGATCTTTTCTGAGATCAAACATTTCATTTTGGTGAATTCTAAATATATATACATGATGATTCTTTTTTAAAAGTTTATTACTGTCTATTTGTGAAGCATGGTGAATACACTCATCATGAGACATTGGCAAATACACTATACATTATACTGCATGTTGGTCTGTTTTAGTTCCCTTTCCCTCCTATCCCTCCCATTTCCCTCAGCACCAGATGGTCATTATTTTTTAAAAATATATAACAATTATTGGTGAGGATGCAGAGAAACTGAAACACTTGTTCATTGTTGGTAGGAAAGTAAAATAGTGTGGCCACTACTGATAACTGTATGGCAGTTCCTCAAAAACTTAAAAATAGCTATGATCCAGTGTCTCTATCTTATATATTATACTGTAGTTTCCTTTAGTTTGCAGAAACTTTTTTACATCAGTGTAATCGCATTTGTCCATGTTTACTTTTCTTGTCTGCCCTTCTGGCATGATGGCCATGCATCACTGTTGAGATCAATGTCAAGACTTTTTCCTGTGTTTTCTTCTAGGAGTTTTACAATTTCAGGTCTCAAGTGTTTGAGTTGATTTTTGTATATGGTATATTATAGGGATTCATTCTATTCTTTTGTATATGGATATTCACTTTTTCAAATAATTCTTCAACTATTTATCACTAATTTCTACATGTATTAATGTTTTGTTCCATCTATCCCCAACACTGTTATTTCTATCTTAGGATTTTCTTCCCCTCATTTGTATGAGGGATGACCCAGGCATGGGTGCAGACCAGAAGCCAAGCAGAGATGAACAGGGCTTGTTTCATCCCTGGCTGATACAAGACAGGCACCACCAACATGAACTCACACCATCCAGGTCAGGAGCAAAGATACGCACTTTTACTAACACTATTCTTTGGGGAGGTTCCCTTTCTCACTGAGTATTCTTATACCTTTAACAAAGACCAATTGAATACATATATGTTTATTTATTTCTGGACTCTTATTCAGTTTCTTTGCAATATCACCCACAATAGCTATGGTATAGAAAAAACCTGATTTTTCCATTGACAGAAAAATGAATTAAGAAAATGTGGCATATAAGTACAGCAGAATATTATTCAACCATGAAAAAGAAAGAAATCCTGCCATTTGTGGACAGCATAGATAGAATTTGGGGACATCATAATAGGTGAAATAAATCAGACACAGAAACACGAATACTACTTGGTCTCTCTTGTGTATGAAGTTTAAAATAGTCAAGCCTGTAGAAAAGGAAAATAGAATGACAGTTACTGGGAGACAGAGGGAAACTAGGAGTTGGTATCAAATGAGTGTGTTAGTTCATTTTCTCTTGTTATTGAGACAAAATATCTAGCACTCAAAATTAAGGGGCAAAGGTTTATTTAGTTCACAATTTGTAGAGGTTTCAGTCCATAATCAACTGGCTCCAAGGTAGGGTAGCCACACAGAGGAGAACAGTTCATGGCAGCCAGAAGGTAGCTAAACAAACAAGAAAGGAGACAAAACTCTTTCTGTCCCTTATATTATATGCAGGTTACCTGCCCTAGGGTGGGTAGCACTCACACCCTCATTCCCAGCCAGAACTATGCCAAACCAATCAGCGTACTGATTTACCAATCACACGTCCTTAATTCCAGCATCACACACTTCAGATTCAGCCATGTCTGGAAAAGCCTGTCCCCCATGCCATGACCACATAAGGCTTTGGGGGACATCTAGACAGGAGTCATAGTAATAACCATCATAGTTTGGATTTGGAAAACTCCCCAAAAGGACACGTGCTAAGACCTTTGCCTCAAGTTTGATGCTATTAGGAAGTGATAGAAACTTTAAGAGGTCCAGTTTAGCGGGAGAATTTAGGGGATTAGGATCATGCCCCCAAGGGGGATCATAAATTATTATAGTGGATAAAGAAAATGTACATCTTTGTTACTTCCTCATAGGTGAGACAAAATATGTGACACTCACAAGTTTTAGGAGAGGTTTATTTTGGCTCACAGTTTGTCGAGGTTTCGTTACATAGTCAGCTGGCTCCAGTGTGGGAACAGCACGACAGAAGGGCATTTCAGCAGAGAAACAGCCCATGGCATGGCAGGCAGGAAGCTGAGAGGCATCAAGAGAGGAGAAGGGGTGCATGTACAGTAAAACATTGGCTTGTAAGTGTCACACACATGTAATCCAAAACACATCTATATCAAAGTGAATCTCCACATAAGGAATAATGGAAACTCATGATTTTTTTCCTGCAACCCAAAGATATTCATATAAAAATTTGAGTATTGTAATGTAATATTAATAATAAGGACAATACAAAGAAAAATAAATTAACCTACACTTATCGTTGGAAACCCTCATGGCTAGTATGAAAGGGACAAGAGTGAGGGTTTACTGTATAGGATGACTTCATCACTGCTCTCTAGTGACTCGATGAAATCTTTTTCTTTTCATGAAACTTTAACAAGGAACCTATCCAATGACACTTGTTTTTGCTTTCTTTTAAGGATTTTGGAGAAATGGGACTTTGCCTTGTCATTGAATGGATTCATTGCTTGCACCACTATAACCTTACCTGGATGTTGCTTTTCTATAAAATTTTGCAGTTTTCCACAGTTTACACATCTTCCTAATCTCATTTGAAGTGAGGGTTTCTTCTGCCATTTTCTCCTCCTCCTCTGCAGATGAGACCTCCTTCATAACTTTTCCCATTGGGCCACAGTCACCCACAATCCCCGAGATGAGAGAGACAGGCCATTGGTTCAGTTGTGATTATATAACATTCAGTTTCATGTGTTATTTGTATTGAAAGACATCGCTTTGTTTATCAAATTAAATTTTGTTAGAAATGTTTGCTCTTCTTGTGGAACATTCCAAGAAAGTTACTCACAATTCAGTTTTATTGTGTAACCCCTTCCAAGCCACACACAGAGTGACCCAGCTCCACCCACCAGGCTTCTCCTGCCAGCATCACAACCAGCTCTAAACCCATCAGTGGACCAGTCCAGTGTCACACATCCATGGCCCAGTCACTCCCCAAAGCCTGACCTAGGAGTGGCTGAGGCTCTAGGGGAGCATCTAGATATAAGCCATACTAGTGTGACTATAAATACAATAGAATATAATTCAACCCTAGTAAAGACGGAGATTCTGCCATGTGCCAATCATGGATTATTATGGGAACTGGTTCCTTCCCTGGCTCTCTCCTTCAGGTCACAGTCATGAGATGAATACTTTGCTTTCCCACAGGCCCTGCTTGATGCATTGGCTTACTACAGGCCCAAAAATATTTGCAGCAACCAACTGTAGACTGACACCTCCAAAACCATGAGCCAAAATAAAACTTCCTTCTTTTAAAGTTGATTCTCTCGGGTATTTGTCACAGGAGCAGAATACTGATTAATGCAATAGGTATGAAGTTTGAATCATGGACATTAAACAATTCAACTTCTATAGGTCTGCTGCACAACATTGTGCCTATCCTTAAGAATACCATAATAGACAAAGGGTGATGAACATATATGGTGAAGGTTTAAATTTTTTAAAACTGTTACAATGAAAGATACCTTGCTCTTAATCCTCTCTAAATACTCCCCCTCAATTGGAATCCACTATTCTTGACACTTTGTGAAGCAGTTCTGGAGGGCTGCTTTTATAAACAGGTTTTTGAGGTGTGATCAAAAATACAATGAATTCTGCTGCTGAGAACCAACCAAAGGAAAGGCAGGCTTGGCGCATAAAAACATTAAACAATGTTTCTCGCCTTACTCACCGAATCTGACACTGCGCAATTTCTGGCTCTCCTCCAGGGCCAAAATGACCAGCAAAGGTAAATGTTTTGAATCAAAATGGGATATCACAGCAGCTGCCATAGCATAACCAAAGGTACTTACAAAGAGGACTTCAGAGCTGCCTCAGAAAACGGTAAGAATGATGGATGTTTTCATAGTGAACAGGAGTGTTTGTTTTTCCTGAGGGGTACAAATGGCAGTATACTTTCAGTCTAATTTTAAAATTTAAATAATTCACCATATATCTCTATCATACCTTGTATAACTGAGCAGTTGATAAGAGAATAGACACAATATTTCTCCTTATCACAGTTATAAAACTAAAAAATAGCAAAATACAGACCTTAGTATTTGAATTTGAAACTCTTTTAGATTACTTTCCAATCATGTATGTTCCTGGCAAAGAGTCAATGACCGGTAAATATGAAGGCTTACTGTGCTCTGAACTTAGTCACCTCCAGAAGAGGCATCTCCAAAAGTCTACTTCTAAATATATGGTAATGGTAGCAGGAGACATCTAACAAGAAAGACGCAAAAACATTTAGAAAAGAATGTCATAACCTTGTTTCTTTTAAAAAATATTTACAACAAAATAATGAGATTACTAACAGATAATACACAGTGCATCATTATTTTCAAAGTACTCATAAACAATAAAGTTAAAGTTCTATCACTGAAGAAACAAACAGATAATATCACAAAACTTTCTTTTCAATGAACTAGAGAAAATAGCAGTAGCCTATGTTTTAAACAAATTAGCATGTGTTTTAACACATTTTTTGAAATAATGAATTATGTCATTTGGGGGATTGTTTGAACTTCTCCCTACTTCCTATTCATCTATTTTCTATTTTGCACTATATACATAAAACATATAGCATATGTAGCATATGCTATATGTTATATATGATATATATACTGAGTTTTTCAAATAAGAGTAACCATGCACTATTTAAACTTATGTGTCTGACTTATTTCACTTAACATTATGTTCTCAATTGTATCCATTTCCTACAAATGCCTAAAGTTTGTCTTTCTTTAGGGCACAGTAACTATTGTATTTTCCTTACCCAGTATTCATCTGTCGGGGGACATACTTGATCTATCTATTATAAATTGCTCTGCTTTAAACCTGAATGTGCACATGTTCCTGTAATAAGATGACTTTTAAATCTTTTGGGAAGATATTGAGAAGGGGCATACCTGAGTCAAAAGGAGTTACTGCATTTGGTTTTAGGAGTCTCCACATTGATTTTCACAGTGCACACTCCCATCAGCAACGTAGCAGAGTTCCTTTTTCCCCACATCCTCACAGACTTTTATTATTATTAGATTTTTTGATGATAACCATTCCCTCTTGGGTAAGATGGTGTATCTCTGTAGTTTTAATTTGCATTTCTTTAGTGGTCAGAAATGTTAAACATCTTTTCATGTATTTGTGGTCATTTGCACTTCTCCTACTGAGAGGCATCTATTCATTTTGGTTGTCCATTTTTTGATTGGCACTTTCATTTGGGGAGCCTAATTATTTTGAGTGACTTATATACTTTTTAAATTTAGTTTTGTTAGTACATATTTGCCACACATAATGATCACATTCATAAGGAATTTATACCTGTACATAATATGTCTTAATTCCTTTTTACCCATTTCCCTCCCCTTCTTCAGGCCTTCTCCCCCTCCCCATTTACCAAAGCTTTGTTTCCATTTTTCTTTCCATTCTCTTTTTGTAAAATTATTTTCACTTTCTTGTCTTCCCTTCCTTTAGTTTTCCCTCCTATTCTCTCCCCTAGTCCCCTCCCTTGTTCCTCTTTCCATTTGAACATGTTCTTCCTACTTCCCAATATCTATCCTCTGTTTTACTCCCTATTTACCCTCTGGGTTTCTCACAATGTGATATTTAAACTTGTGGGCCTTTTTCATTTGGCTTAAGATTATGGTCTTGACTAAAAATGACTCAATCTTTCTTTTTTTTATGACAGACTAGTAATCCATTGTATGTAAATTCCATGTTTTCTTTATTCATTTATCTGTTGATGAGCATATGGGCTATTTCCAAGACTCAGGTATCATAAATTGTTCTGCTATAAACATGAGTATGCACATATCACTGTGGTGTGATGATTTTAACTCTTTTGGAAAGATACCTAGAAGGGCCACAGCTAGGTTAAATGGAACCTCTAGTTTTAGTTTTTTGAGAAATATCCATACTGATTTCCACAATGGTTGCAGCAATTTACACTCCCATCAACAATGGAGAAGGGTTCCTTTTCCCCCACAACCTCACCAGTTTTTGTTATTGGTTGATTTCTGGATGACAGCCATTCTTCCTGAAATGAGACAAAATCACAGTGTTGTTTTAATTTGTATTTCTCAAATGACCACTGGTGTTGAACATTTTTTCATATATTTATTTGCTGTTTGTACTTCTTCATCTGAGAAGTGTGTGTTCATTTCAGATACCCATTTTTGGATTGAGTCTTTAAATTTAGGGACTCTGGTTGTTCAAGTTCTTTATATATTCTAGATGTTAGTCCTTTGTCTGGGGACTAAAAAATGACTATATATGAATTGTCAGAGCTAAGTCAAGAAGATATAAAAATTCTAAATAATCCAATGTCATTCAATGAAATTAAAGGAATAATAAAAATACTACCAACAAAGAAAGCAAAGAGAAAAGCCTAGGTCCTGATGGATTCACTGATGAATTCTACAAAACCTTTAAAGAAGATCTAATGCCACTACTCCTCAAACTCTAACAAAATTAAAAGGGTAGAAATATTCCTGAAGTCAATCCTGGAAACAAGCATTACCCTGATACCAAAACCTGAGAAGGATTCAATCAAAAAAGAAAACAGGGCAATCTCCATAATGAACAAACACAGATGCAAAAGTCCTCAGTAAGATTCTGGCAAAAAACGCAAAAAGTCATCAAAAAGATTATATGTCATAACCAAGTAGGATTCACCTGAGCAATACATATGCAAATCAATAAATACAATATACCATATTAACAGAACCAAGGGAAGAAAGCACATCATCATCTCAATAGATTCAGAAAAAGCATTTGACAAAGTCCAGTACCCATTCATGATAAATGCTCTTGGGTTTCTGCTGCGTGGACTATTGTTTTCCATTCTTTAACTTTTAGTCTACAAGTTTCTTTCAGTATTCAATGTGTTTCTTCATACAACATACCATTTGATTTTGTTTCTTGGTCTATTTTGCCAATCTGTGTCTTGTGCTTGGTAAATTGAGTCCATTTACATTGACAGTTGTGATTAATAGGTACCGACTTGTGCTTGTCATTGTATTATTTTCCCCTTGCTATTTTGGTCTCTTTCCCTTCTGTTTGATTGCTAGTTCTATCTAATACCTTCATTTTGTTGACCCTTTGGCTTTGTTAGCTTGATTTTCTCTTTCTAGGATATCCTTGCATACTTTCTGGAGTGCTTGCTTTGTGGTCATCGTTTCTTTAGGCTTTCTTTATCATGGAAGTATCTTATTTCTCCATCAATTTTGAAAGATTATTTTGTAGGGTTAACAATCTGGTTTGGAAGTTGTTTTTGTTTAGAGCTTGAAACATCTTATTCTGCGCTCTTTAATTTTGGAAATTTTTACTAGTGCTTCAAGACAAAGCACCTCTTATTATTGTTTTCTAATCACTTAAATCTATCAGTATTTCCAAGAGTTTTCCTTAAAATAAGGAAAGTACTAGTCTGTGCCTGGTTGCTGCTAACTGTTTTTTCCAGCTTGAAAGGGAAATGAAAGAATTCCCTGTCTTGAGATTTCCACCAGTTCCTGGAGAAAGTGAGCCTGCTAGCAGGCAAGAATCTGGAAATAATCACTCAGGATTCGTATTCCATGTTTGCCCTCTTAAGGGAAGCCTTGTTCATGGTATGACGGCGGTGGTCATTTCTTCCTCCACTTCATTTTCTGAAGGCTCTCTAGAGCCCCCCTAAGTTTCACAATTACATATTTAACTGTGAACTGGTCACTTTCTTCAAAATACCCAGCAAACCTTTATGTTCAATGCATCCCAAATTAACTCATCATTCTTCCTCTGAATAAACCTCATCTTCAGACATCTTCAGTTTCAGTTATGCAAGCTAGAATTCCTCTTGCAACCTATTTGCAGCATTGTACTTTTCCCCTAGTGTTCTAGAACAGTCCTTTTTCAAATATTTGCCTCAACTCTCCATCATTTGTAAGTAGTCCAAAGTGCTCTGCTAAGCTGAAGAAGTATAAATTTGCAAATTTTAACATCATGTAGAGCTCTAAAATTTTCTCCAATTTTGCTCATTCAGGGTGGTGTTGTGCCTTGTTCTTTTTGATTGGTTCTGTTTTTTAGATGGTGTTGAGATGTTGCTCAGGCTAGTCATGAACTGGATTCAAACAATCCACTTTCCTTAGCTTCCTACCTGCAGCTAGGGCTACAGGTACCTACCATCACTTTTGGTGAAGATTCTGATATTTGACTATGATTTCTATATATTATGATATAATACGTAAATAAAGCAAGTCATGAAATTTATTATTTTATTTTATTATTTTATTTTTCTTTTTTAAGGCAGGGTCTTACTATGCAGTTCAGGCTGCCTAAACTCACTTCATAGCCCGGGCTGGCCTTGAACTCTCAGTGATGCTCCTGGCTCAACCTCCCAAGTGCTGGGATTACAGGCATGTACCACCATGCCTGGTACCACTTACGAATTTTAGTATTTACTTAAAAAGGTCACGGCTTCACTGAGGGGAGGGTCTGGGCAGTGTGTGGGGTGCATTTGACAGGCTCGCTTGCTTCCAGTGATCTTGTTTTACAACTGAGATACTGCACAAGGAATTCCAACCCTTGGCCTTTTTTCCTCATGGTTCCCCACTGACAAAAGAAGATGTAGTAAATATCTTTAAACATGTACTTTTAAAATGGGTGTGGAGGTGCTTCTTGGTAAACAGAGTTTGTGTGTGTGTGTGTGTGTGTGTGTGTGTGTGTGTGTTTACCATCCCTACCTAATGAAAGAGCTGAACTCTTTTGCCTTTTATTTCTGCAAATGGGAAAAAATCTTAAGTTGATTTAAACTAAATTAGCATTATTGTTTATAAAGAAATGGAATTCACAAAGTTCTTAAAAACACTGGTTCCTCCCTCCCCCACCCAAGATTCCTTATAAAAGGCAAGAAAATCATCAACAGAACATCTCCAATAAGGAAATAAGGTCAAAGAGGTCAAACAACTTTTCCTGAATCAGAACTCTGAGGCTGAGTATTGAGTCAAAGATCAGAAAATGTAGCACTAAATCTTTCCATATCTTCCTTGTACAAGTCTTATGTTTTGGAAGAAACGTTTGACTTCGTATGAATCACCAACAAAAGTGCCTAGAACCTGGAAGAAGATAAGAGCTGACAAAATTTAAATAAATCACAGCCTAGAAAAATAACCACAACCTTGTCATATAATTGAATGGTTGGCTGCCCTCCCTTTCCTTCTAAGGGTTTTCCTGCGGAATTTGACATTCGGGTTAGAGCACAGATTAGAAAGAGGTTATACTGATACAACTTTGCCCCCACTCAAAAGAACTACTGCCAGTAGAATCATTCTAAAATGTGCCAGCCACGCAAATTCCAACAAAGAACAGGGGTGCCCAAGTGTGCAAGGTGGGGCCATGCAGTTTCAGTTAGCTGGGGCAATCGAGAAGCAGTAGACTCAGGCTCTGCCTCCTCCAGGACAGTCCCTGCCTTGGAATGAGGACTAATCATGCTCCCCTCTGCAACCTCAAGGCCTGATGAGATTCTTAGCACCCAGGTAAAGTGGAGGAAATGATGCTGAGTGAATGCACTGCTGACATAGACCAGCACTGGGCATGCAGTTCTCAGGTGAACAATTCTCATTTTCCATCATCCTAATATCTAGATTTATAGGGAAGATGAGTCCCTATTAAAATGCTCTTGGGTGTTTGGATGTATATCCTATGCAGTTTGAGAGTTCTTTAATAAATCAATAACCACAGGGGTATCCAAGAATAAAAACTCTGTTTGGCCATGCATCTGGAAGTATTAACAGTTGTTCTGAGCATCTAAGTCGGATACAATAGAGCTCATTCCTTTATCTGTGGTCAGCTGCAGATAGATTTACCTAGCAGGTTAGCTAGATATCCCTGATTATTTTCGCACTTTGGTTTTTTCTTGTTGTTGTTTTGTCGTTACATGTGAATCACCAGTCTGGGGTATCTGGGCCAGTTCTCACCCTCCTGCAGACTCATCTGAGAGTATTTTCCTGGCAGAGACAGAAAAGATCACACTTTTGAGATGCCCAAAACTAGCACACTATTAACTCTGTTAGACTGTATTCAAAGCCAGTCATAAATTCCAACCAGACTCAGGAGGCATGGAAATAGATTGTTTCTTTATTGGGAAAGCTACAAACATACATTGCAAATAGTGAGACAGAGAAGAGGAGGGGACTTTGGGACCATTCTTGTGATCGACCAAGCATAGTTGGGAACTCAAAATGCAACTACCACTACATGTTCCTTCTGAGGTACGGCACAGCAGAACAGCTGCATCCAGGTGCTATTTTTGGCAGTACTCTAAATTGTGATAGGTGCTATAATTTACCTCCATCCTCTACGGTACCCACCATGTACGCCTATCCTTGGCCTTTCTTTCTGGCCATGTTCAACTATGCTTCCTGCATATAAGGTGCATTAGTCAACTTCCTGTTGCTAAACAAAAAGATCTCAAGATAATCATCTCATAAAGTTTATTTCATCTTATATTTTCAGAGGTACCAGTCCATGGATGACTGACCTCATTGCTTTTAGCCTTATGGTGAGGCGGCACGGTAGGGGACACTGCTCACCTTATGGCCAGGAATCAAGAGACAGAGAGAAGGGGACCTGGAGTCCTCCCTCAAGGGCGCACCTCCAGCAGGCCACTGTCATGTAGGGTCCACCACTCACACACGCCACTCGGGGACCAAGCCTCTACTATGTGCGTCAAAATTAAACACCTGTCACAGTAGAAAGGCACAGGTACTGTCCCAAATGGATGTCCGGCATGGACAGTGAGTGGCCAGCTCTTTTGGACAGGTGGCACCGGCCTTCACTTCCCATGGGAAGCTCAAGCAAACGCTCTCCCCAGCACCAGCTTCCCATCCTCCTGAAATAGCTGAGGTCGGGTCTATTTCGAATCTCCCAGATACATTATAGGGAATCCATGGACATGGCAAAATTCGGTACAAAATTATCCATGCGCAGACATGCCTCTTTCAGGATAAAATGTCTGTAGTGTCTGTCAAACCCTTAAGAAATAGTTTACGACTGGGATATGTTAAAGAGTGTTACTTATTAGGGTTACGCTAGTACACTAAAATGCTGGTGAATGAGCAGATTTGATCCCCAACAGAGCACTTTCAAGCCCACTAGCAGGTTATGTAATCGATGTAAAGTGGGAACCTTTCAGGAACCAAAGGGAGCAGCCTCTGTGCACGTACACTTGCGGCACTCAGCCGACGTCTGTGAAGAGCTGCCTTTGCAGGAGTGTCACTGGTGACAGGAGATCCATTACTCTTGAAAGTATTCCTGGAGGGGTCATGGTTCCCAGTAACTTAGACATACTAAGAGATGATGGCGTAGAGATGCAGCCTCACTTCCCGCCCCAGAGCTTTTTTAGTCATTGCTCATGAATTTACTTATTTCTGGGGAGGTCTATACTGGGAAAGGAGGGCACTAAGGATGGTGCTCGAAGGGAACAGGACCGCAAAAGACTTGATTCCACCAGTCAGGCAGCAAACATTATCTCTGGTCTGCAGAGAGCAGGTCAGCAGGGAGCTGGATCATGCCCCCTGCTTATGTGCACCTGTGGTTCTCCTGTGCCCTACTGTGGTCAGGTCTTGGCCCAGTGGAAGAGCAGGACATTCTAAAAGGGACATTGCTGACTTTTTTCTTAAGGGCGGGTATTTTCTTCAGAGAAAGTTGTGTGGGTTTGGATCAGAGGAGACACACAGCTCCCTGGCCCGGCTTTGGGATGCAAGAGAAAATATTGTCAGAGATGAAAATTTTTTGGTAATGAAATCACTAGGAGAAAGAGTTGGGTTAGAGTTACAACTTTCAGAGTTACAATTTGAGCGATGTTTACAAAATGACATTTATTACCCGTCAGTGTCTCATTTCATCTCTGATTTATCTCAGAAGACTCAGGACCAAGTGACTTTAGCTTACTCTTTGACATTTCTGAGGAGCATAATTCTGAAGGCCATCACCAGATTTGTCATTCCTGGACTTAAACTCAATGCGTAAAGACTTGGAGACGGCTCTTCTTCCTCCTTCTGCGACTGAACGAGCTCTGGAAGTCACAGTCATTTCTGTTTCCCATCGTCCATCACGACAAGCGCACGCTCTCCTCATCACCTCCAGCCACGGTCTCTTCTATTGATCTATTATTTCCTTCTCTGTGGGGGCCGAGTCTTATCCTTCTATTGAATTCAGCAATAGTGGAGTTCCAGGTCGTACGAAACAGCCTTATGATTTTTAAAGGGATACGATTCTTTTTCTTCATATCACTAAGAAACAAAATCAAACAACAGTAACAAAGCAAACCAAAGCGGCAAACAAGAATTGGCTGGAAAGAGCTGAGTCTTTGCTGACATTATAATGAGGCTACGACACTTCCTACAAACTCCTTTAACTTAATCTCTTTTATTCATCTGTTTTGAAGCAAAGTATTGAGAGACAGTGGTTTTAGCATGCTTGAACCTCAAGTGAAGGGAGAAAATCTGAAAATGCTGCACAAGAGAAACTTAGTCTTGTGCTTTATGCACTATCTTACACTTACAGAAAAGACCATCTTACAGAAAGAATACTGGGGTTTAGAAAAGACAATCCACTCACCCACAGTCTTCATTACTAGGTTTTGAAAAAAAATTTAAACACAAAAATCCTTGAAAATAAAAAATATCTCTGCTCTCACACAATAGCTTCTGATTTCTCAAAAAAGCAGAGGAAACTATATCAGGATTGTAGGAAAGATGCTTTCACTGATATGATTAAAACCAGACCAATAAAACATTTTTTAAAATCCTGAATGTGAGATAAGGAGAAAAACCAAAACAAAACCCCATAACCTTTCCTTGGAGTCTATCTGGCTGAATCCCAGAGGTTATTTTGTGGTTTGTGCGTCTTTATTATTATTATTATTAGAGACTCCCCCCACCCCACCCCCGTAAAGGAGAAATTGCCTGTAGGCCAATATTTGCATCTCATTTCGGATCTCTGGGCAACAGCTTCTCTTTTCACACTTCTGTCCTTGAACGTGTTCTTCAAGCCCCAGCGTCTCTTTCAGAGTCTGCCTCTTAATTTGTAGCTCGGATGCAGGAGCAGGACTCACCCGTGAGACAACGTTCGGAGCCATTTCTTAATTTAGGGCATGAGTCAGAATCCAGCGGAGCTGGCCCGTGACCCTACGGTATACCATTCAATGCTTGGCATCAGTCCAGCGAGACGAACTCTTAAAAATAATGAGAAATCATAATTCTTCTAAAAATCTCATAAAAGTAAAATAACAAAGGCCTCAAAACTCTCAAATTCCTATTACATTTATAGGCATCAATGGATTCAATTGTGAGACTGCACAAGAACTTCAAGTGTTTATCCAAACAGTCTCAATAATTAAATCATATTTTTCATGTTGCCTGACACTGCTGGCACCTACAGCGCGCTCATCTCCATGGAGGGCTGAGGAAATTGGGGATAATGATCTCCTGCTGCTGAGCCACAGCCTGGGAGGAGGTGCGAGGTTTGCTGTATTAGATTACAGGAAGTGAACCGCAGCTCTGCCGTCACTGAGCACACAGCTTGAAATGATAGACTGAAACCAAAGGGATGAAATTAGAGAGAAATGCATGACTGAGTGGATCACCCTACATTTGGGCCCCAGAAACTCACAGCGGTGGATAATGGCCTAAGAATCGGGCTCAAGATGAAGCACGAGAGATGTTTTATTCTAAGCGATTGTATTTTAAGAGAAATGCTATTGTGGGCTTAAAATAAATTACCGTGATGAAGAAATTCTCAGAAAAGCAAATGCTATTTCAGGTCTTATTAACAAATGAGTTGGTTTAAAATAAGTGACAGTTCCATCAATTACTGAGAGCACTCGTTAAACAGACTGCTCTCTGGATGAAGATAGAGCCAATGTGGGAAATTCCAACCCGGGAAATGAGAAAAGAAAACAGGGAGGCTCGATCAGTATGAGTGGGATTAAGATGAAAATAAAGACCACTGCCCTCAAACGTTTGAAGGAGCATCACTGAAAAGAGGGCTTAAAGTTGTTTTCTGTGGTTTCACCAAGCAAAGCAAGGGCCTGTGAGTCCGAATGATAGAGTGCTACGCTTTGACTCCGAATGGCCCATAAGACTCATATATCAAAGGCCTGGTCCCAGCTTGGCTTGGTGCTGTGGGGGGTTGACTCCCTAAGAGGTGAGGTGAGGTTGAGTGGGAGGTCTTTGAGTTATTGGAGGAGACACCCAGAGGGCGTCATGGGACCCCGGACTCTTCTGGACTCTAGACTCTCCCTTTCTCTCTCCCTTGTTCTCCAGCTATGAGGTGAGTTTTGCTCCTCTGGGTGCTCCTCACCATGCTCTGCCACCATAGGTCCAAAGCATCGGGGCAAACTGACTGTCAACTGTGAGTCAAAATCAAACTTTCATAAGCTGACTTCTCCGAGATGGTCTGGATAAAAAGTAACAGAATTGGCTGCACTTAGGTCTAGAAAACAAGTGACAATTATAGGTCTGAGAGAAGATGCTGTGAGACATATAAAAAGTTCTGTGTGTAGTTCAATGGGGTCATTTTTTAAACAGTGAGCTAGCTGGTCCAACAGTTCACACTCACATTTTATAACTAAAACTAGAATACAAATTTGTTAGAGTTCTATGTCTGCACAACAGCTTCTGCTTTCACTAGACCAGAAGGTGCTATTTATTTTTTTCACCAGTGAAAAGAAAGACTTTCAGCATCCTCTGCTGCAAAAGTCCACTGCCTTTCTCATCACACTGCACCCAGAAACACTAGATTACCAGCTGCTGAGGCAGGGCCCACAGGTCTTGTCCTCTTTCCCCCAAATTCAGCACTGAAACTACTTCTGAGGCACTGGCTCCTAAAATGAAGTCCATGACAAAAGAAAGGACCTGCTCTCACATACATTGCTATCTAAAATACTCGATTCTCCCGCAAACAAGATGAAGAAAGCTACCATTAGTTAAAAAAAAAACAGAAACTAACAAATCAGTTTTCCAAGGAAACTGACGCTCTCATATTTATGGGATGCACAAATGCTAGGCTGAGAATATAAGCTTATAATTTTAGAACCAGCTCCTCACAGGAGAGACTAAACACAGACAGTTACAAATGATAAAAAGTGTACAGAGAATCCATGCCTCTGCTTAATTATATGCACATTCAAAACAGTGACAGAGCCAGGAAAAAGAAGGGAGAAGGAGCCTCTTCACAAAGGCTTCAGAGGAAGGGAGCAGGGCTGCTGAGGACACTTACAAATCAAGCTTAGTGCTTGAAGGAGTCTTAAACCATCGAGTCATGCTTCTGTTTTTCCAGATAAGGAGCTGAAGAGACGATGTGAAAGACAAAGAAAGAAAGAGAGAAAGAGGGAGGGAGGAAGGGAGGAAGGGAGGAAGGGAGGAAGGGAGGAAGGAAGGAAAGAAGGAAGGAAGGAAGGGAGGGAGGGAGGAAGGAGATGACTCTGTGTGCCTGCTGTAGGTCATCACCACTGGCCTATTAGCTGCAGGACCAGGTGCTGACTTTGACAGGCATCCAAAGATGTGTCTTCATGCAAACAATGTGCATTATAGGAATAAATACCAAATATAAAGCAGTATGTGCCATAAAGAAAATACAATATAAATTCTATGACATTAAATATCTTGGAGAACCAGCAAATCCTAAAGAAGTTTCAAAACGTGGCCCATAATGTGATCATTTCACTGTGTTGATGCAACTAAGAAACTCAGTACTCTATGGTTCTATGAGGGCCACGTTTGACCACAATTAATTGAGACATATCTCCTCGATGGTTCAAAATTGTTTCTTTCTCTTTTATCTATTTGGCAATCTTTAAAACCCATTAGTGCTGTAACCATGAGTCAGTTTGCAAAATAATGTTTAGGTGTATTGATACTGCTCTTACATATTCCCAACAGAAAATGATTCTAATGAAACAATTACGAAAGGATATTAAAAGGAGTTGTGCTTAACTTAAAATGAGCTCAGAAACATGATATGCCCTAAAGTATTTAGTAGACCACAAAACTTTAAATTAAGTCAATAACTAATTATTAAGAATAATGAGGAGAAAATATTTAATTGTGCAGTTGCCTTTGAAATGAATCCATTCAGCATACATTTTGTATAGTGAATCTACTACAAATTTAGTTTTTACATTGTTCAAGAAAAGCCTCTTCTGGAAAATAACACGGGAGGAAAGCTAGAGATAAATTGCTTTGTGACGGTGTTGAAAGTTCAATGTATATCCAGCAGTTTAGGGACTCTGGGAATGTCATTTATGTGATGGTTTTGTTGTTGTTTCTGTGGTGGTTGTTATTTAAAAGTTCTCTCTTTATAAAAGCACTGTAGTTTGGTTTTTGTTGCTGCTTTATGTTTTTAACTTCTTTTTATTAGCACATGTTTGTAGTGCAAAGTACTGGCGTTGACCGTGGGGAACTGGTGCATGTGCAAGAGACCTCAATCATCTTTCCTCCCACTTCTCTGTGCCACCTTTCTGTCTTCCCTCATTCCTGCAGCCCCCGCCTATCTTGACAAAGCCAACTTCTTACTTCCTATTTGTCTTACTTACTTTTCTCTCGTTGCTGGGACAAAACACCAGACACCCAAAGTGAAGCAAGGAAAGGTTTATTTAGCTTACAGCTTCTGGAGATTTTAGTCCATAATTAGCTGGCTCCAAGGCAGGGTGGCATGGCACTGGGGCAACACTTCGAGGCAACAGCCAGAGCAAAACGGGGGAAACAAGCTTCTTCTCCTCCCTTATATTGTACGTAGGACCCCTACCCCACCCAGGGTGGGGTGTAGCACTCACAAAATCTCCTTGCCCTCTTTTGCACAGGATGAGGATATTTACAAAGAACCCTGGCTCCCTGTGAGTCTCTCAGTTAAACTTCTAAACTTCTCAAGTTGACACAATGTATCAGTCATAACACTATCATCTATCTTTTCTTTTGCTCTTTAAATTATTTATATTTTTTGGGTTTCTCATATAAGAGAAACCATAAGATATTGAAGCTTCCATCTGATTTGTTTCACTTAGCATTATGGTCTCGAGGTGCACAGTTTCTTACAAATGACTCAAGTTTATCCTGCTTTATACCTGAGTCATATTCCTTAGTGGAATACATTCTGCATCTTCCTTATTCATTCACCCATGGGTGGGACTATAGACCACTTCCAAAATTCAGCTATTGTAAGTTGTGCTGCTCATACATGGTTATGCGTGTATCTCTGTAATATGCCTTTAATACTTTGGGGAAAGTATAATTGGGCCAAATGAAATTTCTATTTCTAATTTTTGAGGAATCTCCATACTGATTTTTCATAGTACTTATACTAATTTACATTCCTAGCAACAATGTAGATTTCCTTTTTCCCTAAAACTTCATCAGCTTTCTTGGAGTTTATAATGAGAGCTGTTCTTTCTGGAGTAAGATGGAATCCGAGTGATGTCTTAATTTGCATTTCTTGAATGTCCCAATAAACATATTTTATTGTATTTATTATCCATTTGCACTTCTTTAGAGAAGTATCTGCTCATTTTAATTGGGCATTTTTTGATTAAGTCTTTTATTTTGTAGCCTCTAATATTTAGAGAGTTTTTATATGTTTTGTATATTAGTCCTCTGTCCAAAGAGAAGCTGGCAAAAAAGAGTTTTCCCACCCCTCAGGCTGTCTCTTCACTCTGTTGGTTGTTTCCTTTGCTGTGCAGAGAATTATTCATTTGCTATGATCCCATTGGTTGATCTTGGTGTTATTTCTTGAGCAATTTGGGTTCCGTTCCAAAAGCCCTTATTTTATGCCTATGTCTTCAAGAGTTTTACCTAATTTATCTTATAGCAGGTTTGGTATTTCTGTTTTAATTGATCCATTTTTATTTAATTTTAGTACAAAATGAAAGGCATGTGTCCCAGAAAGGCTATGATTTGCTGCCAGCTTTTATTCTGCCACCTTTAAACTTTCCTGTAGTTTCAATAAAATATAAGTTCCTATCGCCAAAGTCCCATATTCAAATTATGGGGATTGCAAAAAATGTACCAAAAAATCATGTCTTCATTACTTTATCTTGTTATCAACATATTTCTCTCTTTTTCTGTCCAGATATTACAAATCATCACCAAAACTTTTCATGAAAGTGCAGATTCCTAGAAGATTCTGGGAGCTATTTATTGTAAACCATTTTCCTAAAATACAACCTCCTCCCTTGTGAGTACTTAGATAGAAGTCATCTTCAGTGAAATAAGAACAATCTGTTCCATGTTCTATTGTAAGTTAAAATTCTACAAGCTGTTCTAGAATCTTTAAACCATCATTCTAATCTAAATCTAAAAGCAATATAGACAATGACTAAAAAAAGAACAGAAAACAGAAGTTCTGAAGAAAAGAAAGTATCTATTAAAATTATTTCTTATAAGTCAAACTCTCTCATCGTCTCCTTTTCACAAAAATAACAGTATGGAGAAAAACAACCAATTTAACTTTTTTGCAATAGATTAGAAAATCACGGGCAAGTTTCTGGTTACCATATGTAGTTTAATAGTGAAATAGTTTGTTATAAGACTAAGCTCTATAGGAGTCGGAGTTTAGATTAGGCTCAAGTGCTCGCCTGGTAAGCACGAGGTCATGAGTTCAGTACCTGGTACCAGAAAAAGACTAAATTCTGTAATTGCTGTAAAACTGCCTTGGACTCTACAGCTTTTTCAAGGGCTGATTCTTCTAGTCTCTTTTTATCAGATTTTATCACCTCCCCACTACATGTACATTATTTTCATTCTAAAAATACACTTTATCAATGATTTATGATTATTCACTTTAGGGATTAATGTCATGTAGTTCACCTTATTATTCAAATAACTTGTTTTCTGTGTATTAATCTTTAACTATAAAATGAAACACAATAAGCTAATGCTTTCTATTTTGTAGACCAGATGTTGTCCTGCTTATGAATCAATCATCAAAGTCAATTTCTAGAAAATGAACATACATTTAAATTTTTTTATTTATTTATTATCAAAGTTATGAGCCCAAAGCTGAAATGTAGCTATTTTGTAAAATCAGCTATTGCATAAAATATTTCAATTCACTTATAAATTCAATCTTTGCTTTCCAGAAACCTACAATAGCTCAAATATTTTAATTAGACAGATTCTACCCAGTCATATAGGATAAGTAAATAACTTTGATGAAAGTAAGGAAAAGGAGCTCTTTAGAAATTATTGTTACAGAATATCACACACATTTTCCTAGAGCAAAAATTATGAAAGGGATCTAACAGAAGCAAAACATCATATTTTCATTGTCTTTCTAGGGGAATCATCCCAGAACAAGAAAAACAGTGATTTTGTAATAAACAACTGTGATGTTTCTGCCACAAAGACCAAAAAGGAAGTAAGTTTTCTTTGGACAGTGTTCATCAGGGTATGAGCAGACGTGTACATACCCTCACAATGTTCATGGCACGCACACACACATCACACTGCTTTTGGGATCTTTGCTTTCAGACAACAGTAGAAAATAGAAGCACTTTGTAACAAATACACAAAATGCTTGAGCATTAGAGGGTCCAATGGGGGCCATCTTTCATATTCACCTTAAACACACACTTTAAGGTGACCTTGCAGGCAATGTCATTGTAGTCCACACAGTGAGACTGGACAGAGTGGAAAGAAGGGTGCTTGACCCAGGAGCTCTGCTACCCCACGTACCACAGAAGGGGCACGCCACAGACCTAGCATTGCCTTTGCTCAGAGATTAGAGACCCTGGTGCTTCCTCCACCTAATTCCTTTGTCTTTCTTGATGCTATTATGAACACTTGTTTTTAAGAATATGCTAGAAAAAAATGTAATTATGTATTTAATAAAAAAAGAAAATTAAGCAATGCCATAACTCACACATCTTTTAAGAGTATTTCATTTTTAAGGTAATATATTAAGAGTATTTAGATATTAAAGTAGTTTTTTAAGACATTAAGTTTATGTATACAAACAATTTTTGTAAAATAACATCTTCTGGTTAGTATGACAATAAGAATTATGTAAACGAAAATACTGCTCATTCACATGGAAATTTAAGACTCAAAATAATTTCTTATGGACTCTATTTTCTAGGAATGTCCACCCATAACAGGCTAGAACTTATTTGATGCTTTTGGAGGGTAGGAAAAAATTCTAATTTTCATGCAGTAAAATAATTAATAAAATGATGTAAGATATGTTTACATTTTTATAATAAATGATATTTGCTTTGAAAATGACTGAGACTGTCAGGTGCATTAAAATTAAGTGTAGGCTGGGTGTGTAGCTCAGTGGTAGAGCACTTGCCTAGCATGCATGAGGCCCTGGGTTCCTTCCCCAGGACCATGTATCAATCACCCAATCAATCAATCAAACTTCAATAAAGACACAAAATAATATTTTTAAAAATCCTAGATCTTCTCTCTACAAAAAATAAATAAATAAAAATTTTTTAAAAATTCGGTCTAAACTTTTTCCCGTTTCGAAGAATCAGAGAGAGCTGCATGCACGCCAATCTTATGTGTGGTCTGTGGGCCACGGCACGGCCGCTGACAGGCTCCTGCCTGTGCTCAGAAGCAGTGCGTGAAAGGGACACGTCGTCCGCGCGCTCTCTTAGCTGGCTGGGCAGTGCAGTGTGGAGCCGCGCGAGTCGTTTTTCCCCTGTGCTTTTCTCTCAGGGACAGAGTGACAAAGGGCTTGGGGATGAGGCTCCTCAGAGGGCCACGGTGGGCAAAGGCACTTCACCTCTCTGACCGTCGCTTCATCTGTAAGCTTAGCGGGTACTAGTGTTCACGGTCTAAAAATGACCTTAAAGGAAATCCTAAATTTGCACACTCAGACACACATATGTACACTTCAGAGTATGCTTAGAATGCAAAATGAGTATTACTACGCATATAATTTTCCTTTTTTAGAAACACCTCCTTAGGATAGATTTCTAGGAGTAGTGTTCCTATGTCAAGTTCTTTTTATTGTTTGATATGTATTACAATATTGATTTCCACAAAGGTACTTATATCAACTAGTTATCCTCGCATTAAGAAAATCTACCATCATTGATAAGTTGCACTGGTTACCTTATTTGGTAGAAATCCTACCACATTTGTTTTAATTTATCTGTCTTTTATAAATAGTACCATGATACCCATAAAGGATGTTCCATTTTTGGTTTCATGTATTCCCCATGAATACACAAGCACGACTATTTATCATGGCTAACGCTCTCTTTGGTTCTGGAGTGTAGCTCTGTAGGTGTAGGGTGTGCATGGACTACCATACACGAGATGCTTGGTTTAATTTCCAGCACCCTCCTGAAATATTTTAGTTCTGTATTTTTATATATAACCATGCTAACTCTATGTTGCCTATAGTTTCCTATTTTTCAGTTTCCTTTTTGTTATTTTTGGATTTATTTATTAGTTTTTTGACCGACATAATTTTTCAATTTTGAAGGAGTCATTTTTGCCCATCTTATGATTACTACAGTTATTTCTGAACTTAAGCAGATATCATCTTCTCAAAAACTTGATAAGAAATCAGTTACAGTTCTTTTTTTTGAGACAGGGTCTTGCTAGGGAGTTCATACTGGCCTTGAACTCACCATGTAGCCCAAGCTGGCTTCAAACTTGTGGCTATCCTCTTGCCTCAGCCTCCAGAATGCTGGGATTATAGGCACATGCCATCATGCCCAGCTCAGTTACAGTATTTTTTAGGAGTTTTTTTGGTGTGATGGTGGCATGCAAATCATGTTTGAGAAATCAAATGTTGGAAGCCATTGATTTTATAACAAGATTCTCCATTTAAATTAATGGAATTCATTGTTACTGAAATTGCTTTAAAAAAGTTTTTTAATAGTTTAGCAATTTACATAAGGACAGTAGGGTTGACATTTTGATCTTTTTATTCAGTGCATGTTAAATTGTAAATTAAATTGGCAACAGATACAGACACGTTTGTGTAGAAAGTTTTACCAAAGATTTTTAACTTCAGTATGAAATCATTTTTAAAAATTAGTATTTTAATATTTTTATTTCTTTTTTTAATAAAATAATTGGTGCTTTGAAGTGCTACCCACTGTATCAGTTTCCTGTAACATATTGGACAAATCTAGTTACCTGAAACACACATTTATTCTCTGAAAGATGCGAAGGTCAGCAGTGGAAATGGGCGTTTGGGATGAGGAGCCAGGCGAGGTCACCGTGAGTCTGTCACCTGCTGGAGAAGCTGGGGAGTCTGTTTGCCACCTTCACCCCCAGAGGCCGCCACGTTCTGTGGCTCCTGCTCGCCTCCCTGCAATCCTTGTCGTCCCACCACCTTCTCTCCTGAGCGAGTCCCTTGCTGCTCTTGCAAACGCCACTGTGATTATGTCAAATCCACCGAGACTCCAGCATAGCCTCCACTCAAGGTCTTCATTTAATCACCTCTGAACAGACGTTTGCCATATAAGGTGAAATTCACAGGCCCTTGAGCATGTGGATAGCTGAATATTTGAGAGGCCATTAGTCAACTAACCACATATATTTATTTTTTAAAAGTGAACATTTAAAACATCATGAAAATCCATAAGGACAAAAATTCTTGCATTTTTGAAGTAATTGATCGATTCTATTTTTTAAAAAAGCTTAGAGAAAATAGAAACAAAAGCAAACTCCAGTTACCATGTTATTTATTTTCTTATCCTTTCCTAGTAACACTGGATGGTACTGAAACTGCCATTCAATAAGTCCTACGACTGAAGATACTCTCAGAACCTAAACATTGGTGTCCCCGCAAAGCTCACGTACTGAAGTCCTAATGCTCAAGGTGATGGCGTCAGGAGGTGGGAACTTTAAAGAGGTGATCACCAGGGGCTTTGTGACTTTTTCGCCCTCATAATTTGGTCACATGGGGAAAGGGCTTGTTTGGCCCTTTTCCCATGTGAAGGCATGAGGAGAAGTCACCCCATATAACCAGGAAACAGGCTCCAGCTCCGGGCTGCATTCACTACTGCCTTCCCCTGGTACTTTCAGCTTCCAGAAATGTAAAAAATAAGTCTGTCATTTATAAGCCACTCTGTTTATGGTGTTTTGTGATAGCAACCAACTAGACTATGACATCATGTAAGAATTAGAGGAGATGTAAACTCAGTCCAATTTTCCTAGATACTAAAAAAAAAGTTATTACATATATTTAAGGATTTCCCATTGACATATGACAATAACAAACATTTATTCAACTCACAGAAAATATTTAAGGAGGGCGACCATGGACTAAAAATTAAGAAGGTTTGTCCTGGTTCTGTTTCCTTGCATGAAATCATCAGAAACACTTTAGTTGAGGCCTTGTATGTGGCATCCTTAGAATTTGGCAAGTTGTAGTTCAGTTTTTAAGTTATTTTGCATATCTTAAAATAATTTATTCTCCACCAATTTTTATCTTCGCTACCGCCCAACTAACAACTAGAAAATTTTCAAGATAACTACTGTAGTTTGGGTGTGGAATGTGCCCCAGAGTCTTGTGTTAAATGCTTGGTTCCAAGATGGGCACACTGGGGAATTAGTGGAAAGCTGAATGAAGGGTTATGTCCTAGTGGGAGGGCTTCAGGTCATTGAGGGCATGGCCTGAGGGACTGTCTGAGGACCCCTGTCCTCTTTTTCTCATTCACCATCAGGCCGTCAGGTGAGTGCTTTGGCCCCGAAGCACATTTCGGCCACATTACCTTGCCCCAGGCCCAAAGCAGAGACTGAGTGATTTTGGACTGAAACCTTGCAAACTGTAACCTGAAATAGACCCTTTGTCTTCGTAAATTGATACCATCAGGTATTTGTTATGGTAGTGGAGAGTTTGACAAACACAGTGCTCTACTTTGCATAGTGTGTCGTCACATTTTGCAAGTTTGATCTTTCCAGCTGCGTGGTCAACGATAAATTCCCTACCACCACAGTTCTGATTTCCTTTGTGCAATTTCAGTGCTTGTTATTTCTCTCTCTTTTTTTTTAAAAGAATACAACCAAACAAAACAAAACAGAGTAAAGTCAATCAAAACAAAGCAATGAACATGGAACATGACTTTGAAACAGTGTAAAAAAAAGAAAAAAAAAAAAGCAATCGATAAGGCTACCATACTGGCTCTTGTTATCTGCAGTATACCTGCCCATACCATCAGGGATAAGTAAAATCAAAAAAATACAACTAACTAAAACAGTAGAAACAAAACTAAACATAATAAAACAAAACAAACAAAGCAGAACAATGTAAGCAATATAGAATTTCAAGATATTAGCGAAACAGCATTGGCTACCATAATATTTGTTATCTTCAGAATAGTTGCCTACAACTTCAGACATATTACAATCAAACCACACAGAATAGAGTAAAATCAATCAAAACAAACAATGAAAGCCATACAGGGTTTCTAAACAAGATAATTGGAAATCCTCGATGGCTGCAATTATATATTTTGTTATCTTTAAAATAGCTGTCCATGCCATCCAGTATAATAAAATCAAACAAATCAGAATAAAATGAAACTAATCAGAACTATGAATACAATCTGAATTTCAAATCATGATAATAGATTAGTAGTGGTCATTTCCTTCCCTTTTTAGATAATGCCTCCATTTGACTTTCCCAATATGTATTGTGCATTTTGGATCCCACTAACACCTTTAGTTTGTTATGCTATGGAGACAACACAAAATTCACCCTTGTGACTCTGGCCCATTACATCCATGAGTACTATTACCAGTTGCCTCTGTCTACCTACAAGAGCCTTGAGGTTATCTTCCTTTATAGCTGAGTAGGTTTCCACCCCATGAAATACCATGTCTTTCTTATCCATTCTGCAATTAATGGGCAGGCTACCCCTATTATTTTTCCCCCCTCTGGCTCCCTGTCACATAGGGCATTGTTCTCTCTCCTTTGACTTTCAGACTATGAATTTTCTTTCTAACTAAATGTGTTTCTTGCATAGAGCATATTGATGGATCCTGTCGCCTGATCCACTATGCCTCTTTTTCTTTCTATTAGTGCCTTGAGGCCCTCTTGCACTGTATTGTCTCTGCCATGCTATTTTCCTTCCACTGGCTCCCTATTTTTCCTCTCCATTCAATCAACTGGCCCCACTTGATGGTCCCCCTCTGACATTGTTCCTGAGACCGTGGTCTTTTTTTTTCTCTCTCTAAAATGTCCTTTAGTAATCTTTGTAGGCTTGGTTTGGTGGTCATGAATTCCTTGAGTTGTTCTTTGTCATGGAAGTATCTTGTTTCTCCATTAATTTTGAAGGAAAGTTTTGCAGGGTACATCAGTCTGGGTTGGAAGTTGTTTTCTTTCAGGACTTGCATTACTTCACTCCACCCTCTTCTTGACTTGATGGTTTGTGTTGAGAAGTCTGCTGTGATTTTGATGGG
>RJWT010001693.1:0-15188 GCA_004365215.1 Cuniculus paca
CTGGCTTCCTCAGGGTGCTAGAGACCTATTTAGAATACCAGTCCTCAGGAAGTGGGTGCATTTGTTTGATCTTTTGTCTTGAGGCCTGATCCACAACAGGAGGTGTCTGTCTCCCCCACAGTTGCAAGGTGTCGGGTTTCTGCACTGGCTCCTTTGAGGACCTAGTCCTGTCTGACTGCTTATAATATTTCCATCTAACTCAGTTGCTTGTAACAATAGTGTCAACTCTGGAAACATCATAGTATCACAAATTACACATCCAGTGAATGGGTGAGATTGTTCCTTTATTAAAACCTTGCTCTCTATTCACAGTCCCCTCATTTGGTGTCTCTAGTTTTTGGCTTTTTGATTTTTCAACTCATTCTGCTAATCACTGCCTTCTTAAAGTTTCATGACTTTACTTGTTTGCTCAGATTCTCATGATACCTCCAAATTGCTACTCAATGTTCCATTAAGTGTGGACATTTCTTCTCATTTGTTCTTATCTTCTGCTTTTCCTCCATATCACCCAGCCATGTCACCCAGCTCCACTAGGTTGTATTCTGTGTCTTTACTCTTGCTGTTTGTTCCATTTAGAACAGCTTTCTCCTCATCTATACATAACTTTATCCTCTACAGAGTGTTAAGCACAATTCATGTCCTGCCCACATATTGTCTTTCCTGGGACTCAAGTTTCTCTTTATCAGATGTTAATTTTCCTTGAACATACCATCCCAACTGAAATACCTATGATTAATCATATACTACTTTGTTCACTAACTTGTTCTGTTTCCTTAATTTAATTGTAGATTTTATAGCATTACAGTTACATTTTCCACCACAAAGTGTTAAAATACTAGATATATAGTAAATTCTTCCAAGAATGATGTTCCTATTAAAAATGATTATGCTGTCTGTACTGAGTTAAGACATTTAAAAATAACCTCTAAGAATTTTTATGTTAGTATGAGAGAAATTATAGCCAATGGCACTGTCTTATTTGGTAACAGTATTGATTATGAACCATTAAGACATAAAATGTACCATGCAATACCACTGTAGAACACTGATTATTTAGTTTAGCATATCATTGTGTGTATTATGCCTTTATTATCATCAGCTAGGTGTTAGATTTTATGCCTAGGTTTGTAATGTGTTGTAATAGAAGATACAACATGATAAGGATACAAAGTAGAATAATCAAGAATGCATAATGATAGCTGGGGATAAAGGGAGAAAAATCATTGTGGAATAATATTACTTCATACTTTAGAATTTTGATAGTAGCCTATAGAGTGTTATTCTCCTGGGAAACTATATTAACTGCAAAAAGCTGTGTTTATTGTTCAGCTATCATAAAAGACTGTGGGCTACTACTAGTTTCCTGTTTCTACTCTAAAGAATTACCACTAATTTACTAACTTAATACACAACAAATTATTTTACAAATCTAAACTTGGTGAACAGCTCTGTGTTACTTCAGGAGCAGTAGGCTCTTGGATCTGATCATTTCCTTGACTTCTCCAGCTATGTGAGGCTGTGTGTGCCCCAAGGCTCGGGGACCCTCAGCACTCTGGCTTTCATTTCCTTTGTTGTGCGGGCTTCTGGTCTTCTCTGAACCTGACCATTCTGCCCTCCTTTTATGAGAACCCTTGGTTTCATTGGATTCACCCGGATAGCCCAAGATAATGTCACCCTCTTAAGATCAGAACTTAATGATATTTTCAAGATCATTGTGTCCATGGGAGCCTGAATATTATAGGCTTCAGGAATAGATATGATCAGTCTTAGGGGAAGAATATTCTGACTAAAATAGCTACTACTGTAAGTGTATTAGGACCATAGCTTGTACTTTTCCTGCTCTGCATACATGGAAAAGAGTAACAGAGAAAAGTTAAAAATCCAGGAATTTTATATCACAATAACTAAATTTTTCTATTTTAAATTAAGTTTATTGGTACAATTTAGACAGTAAAGATCATATTCATCATAGGGCATTTATACCTGTATATGATATATTTTGATTCCTCTTTTTTCCTAATCCACTCCCCTCCATTTGACCCCTCTACTTCTCCCTATTTACCAAGCTTTGTTTCCATTTAATCCTTTTTTTTAGCATTTTTTCCCTTTTCCCTTCCTTCCTTTACCCCTTTCCCCACCCCAGTTTCTCTTCTCTTTTAAACAATTCCCATGTGTAGCTGAAAAGACTATATGTATTCTGAAATCATGAAGTAGAATACTCTATAGATATCTACTAAGTCTGTTCACAGGTGTGGTTTGTTTCTGATATTCCTTTGTTTTTTGTCTAATCGATATATCTATTTGTGACAGTGGGGTATTAAGGTCTCCCACTACAATTGTGTTAGTGCTTATTTGATTTTTCAAGTCCATTAGTGTGTATTTTATGTAGATGGGTGCCCTGGTATTTGGTGCATATATATTTATTTGATATCTCTTCTTCTTGGAAGTTTCCCTTAACAAGTGTGTCTCTTTTCACTTCTTTGTCTCTTTTGATTAGTTTTGGCTTGAAGTTCATGTTGTCTGCAAATAAAATCACTACTGAATTTTTCTGGGTTCCTGTTACATGCAGCATTGTTTTCCATCCTTTGACTTACAGTCCACAAATTTCTTTTTCAGTTGAATATGTTTCTGTATGCAGTATATTGTTGGATCTTGTTCCTTGATCTATTCTGTCGGTCTGTTTCTTTTTATTGATCAAGTGAGACCATTTGCATTGGTGGTTATAACTGAGAAGTATTGGCTTATCCTTTCTCCATCTCTCCCCTGTTTAATTGCTTTCCTGGTCTGGATTCCTTCTTTCAACTGGTGTTCTTGTAATTGTGACCTTCGTTTTCTCTTTCTAAAATAACCTTCAGAGCATTTTGGAGAGCTGGTATGATGGTCAGGAATTCCTTTAGTTGTCTTTTCTTGTGGCAGTATCTTATTTCTCCATTGGTTTTGAAAGATGGTTTTGCAGAGTACATCAATCTGGGCTGGAGGTTGTCTTCTTTTAGGGCTTGAAATACTTCATTCCAAGCTCTCCTTGATTTGAGGGTTCATGTCGAGAAGTTTGCTGTGATTCTGATGGATTTTCCTTTACTGATGATTTGTTTTTCTAAACCACTTTTAGTATTCTGTTCTTGTGTTGAATTCTAGAATCTTGATTAGTATATGTCTTGGTGTAGATTTGTTTTGGTGATGGCTGTTTGGAGTTCTATATGCTTCACTTATTTGTATGTCAAATTTTTTATCCATGTTTGCGAAATTTTCTGCCATTATTTCTGTGAAGAGATTTTTTTATGGCATTTGTGCTATTTTAAGCTTTCTAATGGACTCTGATGAATCTTATGTTCTTCTTTGCTTCTCAATTTATAGTGTTGGATTGAATTTTTTTCATGGTATCTTGCTATTTTTAGCGTATCTTTCTTTATGTGGTTGACAGCCACAATGCTATCTTTTAGATCTAATATTCTATCCTTGCCTTTATTTCATCTGTTGTGTATGCTTCCAGTGGAGTTTTTAATCTAGATTTTTGTTTGGATCTGTTTCATGGATTTCATTACTTTCCTTTGGTGGTCATTCATTTCCTAAGCTCCCCCCTTTTTATATCTGTATGCATTTCATTGTCTTTCATTTTGATTGTCATTTCTCTTTTGTTTTTATCTGAGAGATCATTTGTTCTATAATCTCTTCTTCTTCTTCTTCTTCTTCTTCTTCTTCTTCTTCTTCTTCTTCTTCTTCTTTTTCTTCTTCTTCTTCTTCTTCTCCTTTATCCTCTTCTTCGGCTATCATTTAGGAAGTTCTAGTGGGTGATTTCCAATTTCTTCTATCTCGCTTTGCTCAGGATGAGTTAGAGATCTGGGGTTGCATTTTGCTTCTGTGTCTTGTCAGTTTCTATTATTTTATTTTATTTTTTTTCTTTATTGATGCTTTTAGATTTCATATGTAAATAGCTTTATCATTAGTATTGAGGCTTCCCTCAGAAATACCTATTCATCAGGGATGCCTTCTAGGTACAGGTAGTTATTGGTCTTTGTATCTATTCCAAGAATCTCCTTTCTCAGTTTATTAAGGGTGAGAAGTTGCTGTCTATTTGACTCAGCACCCAGTCCTTTGGCACTGGACCATGTTGATGGTTACAACCCCAGACAATCACAATGTTGTCATACAAGGGAGAAAAACTGATTATAACAGGTATAACATCCTGGGTAAAGTAGAACAGTTAGCAACAACAGTAGCATCAAGCACAGCTTAGCTACTAACAAAGTGTGGTAACTATTGACCTGATATCTTTAACCATAAAAGCAAGTGCTATGGTTATATGTCAAAATTCAACATATACCAAGAAATTGTATGCAATAATTTTCCCCTTAGTAGAGTGATTTTACCCATGTGTGTGGAGGGTGGGAATTGAAGAGATATAAGGGACAAGATAGAGGATGAATGAGGACAGATATAGTAGAAGCAAGACTGGAGGGCAAATAATGATCACTTAACTTTTGGTACACTGGAAAACACAGGAAAGAGAGAATTCCAGAAAAAGCAAAAAAAAAAAAAAAAGTGGCATGAGTTAGAAAGAGAAGAGACAATTAAAATATTAATCAAGAGTGGTAGTTGAGGAAAGAGAGAGAAGACAAATAGAAGAAAGCAAAAAGAAAGGTTAGACACCTGAATAGTAGAAAGAGAAAAAGAAAATAAAAAGGGAGAAACAGAAATAAAGAAAATCTCAACCAGACAGAAAAACGAAAACCAATCAAACAGATAGAAAAACAATAAGATTCCTTTGGTGTTCACAGTTGTATTGTAGTGTCCAAGTCAGATCCCAGAAATGTGCTGTGTAATTCTGCCAAATTCGCAGTAGTATTTGTTCTGGGTAGGGGCTGATCTTGGCCTCTGGATGTGGGACCTTCAGCTGACATGTTCCGGATGTCCACTTCTCTTTACCGTTTTTCTCTATGGCACTCTCCCATAGTGCTGTGGTGCCCTCAGTAGGAAAGCTAGGGGTTGCTCCCAGACCTGTGTACAGTTGGCTCTTCCTAGACCTTGTACAGCTTTCTCTGTTTCACACCACTGACTCCTCTTACACAATGGTTGTTGGGCAGAAGGAGCATCCTTGTCCCTCCTCAGGCCAAGACTGCTTGTCTGCTTATGCTGCCAGGTCAAAACTGCTCTGCTGGCCTCAGACCAGGGATGCTTCCAGCCCTTTATATTTAGAGACAAGACTGGCTTTTGGTGGCCACCAGAGCAGAGTCTAGGTGGTCCCAGATCCCACCTCTGATCAGAACTTCCCCTAGTCTGCTTCATACCTCCCAGAATTCTACTGTGATTGGATGGCTTTTTCCTCATTCCACTCTGGGACATTGGCAGTGAAGTGATCCAGGACTACTCTGCTGCTGGAGTTCACCCAGAGCCCTTTGAAATAAAATGGTAGCCCACTTCATTCCGCATGTCTGTGTGCCAGAGCGCAGGACCTGCTCACCTTCCTCACCAACTGCTAACTTGTATTCTCACTGCTGCTTTGGAATTTTCTGTGCCACTTGTTCTCTGCCTGTTGTCATGTACCATGCTGGGCTGCTGGTCCCCACCTGCCAGCATGTGCCACACTGGACCACTCTAAATTATTATATAAAGTAGGAAAAAATTTTTTTCCAAATGACTTGAGATTAAAAATTTCCAGAAGATACAGTGTTCTAATGTATTGCCTCTCATTTACAGCATTTCTTTGTGCACTGAGTCAAAAAATTCAAATAATTGTTCATAACTCATTGACTATGCTATTTTCATTCATATCCTATAAGCTTGTATAAAAGGTAAAGTTTGCTTATTTTTAACAAATTCTGTAAACATGTCCTTTGCATTTAAATATAGATCTGTATTTTCTTTGTGGAATTTATTAGCATTTTCTAATGGTTTTAGAAGTAACATTTCAACAAAATGTTGCAGTGGTATTTAAGGAGCATTTTACAATAAATAATCCAAATCCGTCCCATGAAAATAAATCATGGACAATTGATTCATTTTTATGCTGAAAGGGACTACTGAAATGCTTCTCTATCATTAAAAGGATAGCTACAATCATGAGAGGTTAACAAAATTAATTGAAAATTAAATTAATCAACATTGATTTTTCACTTGTCCTTAGCATAATCTGCAGCCATTTGGGAACACAAAGTAAATGGAAGTATGATTGATATATTTGGAGAGATTAGGTATATAACCAAATTTCATTAAAATTTAGAAGATGAACATGATTCTGTTGGAATGGATGAGTCAGAAAACTCCCTTAGAGAATATTATCCTTATTATTATTTTTTTAAATGAATTTTACTGTTTATTCAAAGTATACAACATAATAGTATGGGATACATACAAGTAGTAAAATGGTCACAATTGCAAAGCAGCATAGCATATCTATTATTTCACTCAGTTGCTATTTTGTGACAAGAATAACTAAAATCCACTTATTTAAAAAGAATCTCTAATATGATTTCACTAACTTAGTCTTCAACTGGACATTTAAACTCTAAAGTTGCTTTTCCCAAGCCTCTTGTAGTCAGGGTTTACAAGGGAAAGAATTCAATACAGGATACATAGTTTATAGGATTATTTTATAGTATTCACTCAAAAAGTCAAATGTAAAAGAGTGCATGAGATCTGTTCACACACTAGAGACCCAAAAAACCCAGCCAAGGTCCTGGATCCCACAGCAATGTCCTGCGTGAGTCCAGCAGGAGGCTTAGAGCCCGCAATAATGTCTCATGCAAATCTGTATCAGGGATCTGCATTGTGAAAACGTAAAGATCAAAGAAAGCCTGCACTAGCAAGATGAAGGATCTGTGCCAGTAGGCTGAGGGGTCTGCATTGGAGTCAGGAATCAATACTCAAAGTAAGGACCAGAACTCCCTGGACCAGAACCACAGAAATTGTCAGTGGTAGCGAGGACCAAGCTTCTCCAATGATGAGAACAGCTGAGTTCAGAAAAACCAACATGACAGGCTTCTCCAGAAGAATCAACAGCACACCATCTTCCCCTGCAGTTCTGTTTTTATGCTGTTGGCAACAATCCTCAGGTGGACCATCCACACCCAGCACCATGCTGATTCAGTACAGCGGGGTGTTCCAAGTTGACCATTAGTTGTTCTTCCACCACACATCTGCTTTTTTGTGTCCTTTAACCTACATCTAATTTCTTCTCTGCCACTGTAGCCAAAAAACAAACATTAAAAAAAAACTATTTCATTCTGTATTTCTGTATATTTGGGCAATTTCTAGATTTTTATGTTATTTTTATTTTTAAAAAAAATTTTGTATTATTTTTCAATTGAACCATACTGGTTACATTGGCTAAGTGAAAGAAGAACTATGGACCAAAATGCAAAGTTGATAAACAAAAGAAATATGAAGAGGAAGCCAGGGGAAAGGGGTAATATTTTAGGGTGGGTTTGGGTAGATACAGCATGGCCAGGTGAAGGCTCCCATGAGGACCAGTAGAGGTTCTTGGGCTTGATGATATGTGGGACATTCAAAAGTTAGAAAGTCAAATTGAATCTAGTGTGTAAGGTCTCCCCAGCCACATGTGCATGCTACAGAATGTATTTTTGGGTGTGGAGTGGATATGGTGTTGATTTTCTTCTTTTTTTCCATGGATATGCCAAATATCTACAATGACTCCAGGTATATGTTTATTCAATATTTAGAATGGATGATATTAATTCTTTTTCCACATAGTGTTTTTGTATAATTCAACTTAAGATTCATATTTTAACATAAATGATATAATGTCAGTTTGATACTCTCTGGAATGAAGTATTACTTTTATTTTTCCCCAGATGTAATAGGAGGAGCTGAGTTTTATGTTTTCAGTAACACAGGCATAAGAAGCGAGGTGACTGGAGAGCAGACTCTCACCGTGAGAGAGGGGACTGTGTTTAGCTGTCTCTACCAAGACTGGGCATTCTCAGCCATCCAAGGCAGACAGAAACCCTTTTGAGATGAAACCATGTAGTAGAATATTCTGATGATCTTCTATACTGTACCTGTAAATGTATTCCTTTTTGCTTCATAATATTTTGTTCGCTGTGTTATCAGGATTACTTAATAAAATGAATTGGGAATACACAGAGAAAGTGGACTTGCAATTAAATTCACATGCAGACTATTGAGTTGCTAGTAACAAACTGGTTTATGGAGCTAATGAAATACACAATGAAAAAAATCTGTAATTGTAGCACTGTTGAAACTGAATTCAATAGACTTTTTCTACTTCACCTAACTATCCGACAAACTAATTTTAAAATACTAGCGGTGATTTTTTTTAATGCCATTTGAAAATTATCCTACTTGTACCTACTCACCTTAATTGACTTAAACATGTTGAAAACCATATGGCATCAGTATTTTGCTCATTATGAAATATGCCTGAATTTAAAGGACAATAAGAATTTTGGATTACCTTATTTTCTTCTAATCACAACTATTCCTCCACTCTCCAATTAGAAGCCTAAAATAACTCAAAAGGTTTCATGACAAAGAGCCCCAGAGGGCAGAAAATTGTATCTGACTAACAATCAAGATTTCAGAGAAAATTAGGAGAGAACTGACATCTCTGTAAAGGTAAAGATGATAAGCTCAACATTATTTTCTTGAGGTCATTGGGAATAGAGATGAGTGTATAAGACTCAGGGACATCTCATGTACCTGAGACTCAGTTTGTATGGCTGTTGCTTATGTGTGTAGGACAATATTAATTTGTATTTTACCTGTAGTGTAAGAGCTGTACCATTAAAAAATGATGGAGAGTAAGCTAGAATCCTGTGCTTGGAGTTCATAGGTCCAAAGGATGATGATAGTTAAAGGTGATTTTATGATTTTTTTTCATCTGATGAATGTATCTAATTTGGATTGATCCTTATCTTGTAAGACTCAAATCAACCAAATTTTTGTGGATATCTATGGACAAGAGACAATAATGGAAAAGTAGAAATAACACTGAATTTCTGGTGAAGGGATAAATGTCCTCATTTAATCTCTCTTATAATTAATGCAATGCAGTTTCTAACAATGCTACAAATTCAGTTTTCTGAAAGAGGTGTTAGGATTTGGGGTTTCAAGATATTCCTTAGAGATCAGCCCTTGAAAAAGACAAGAAGAGGACATCGAACTGGGCAGAGGGAAAGCTGGGACTTTACGCAGATCCAACATACCAGCAACACAGGCTGCAAGCTCATGGATGACTGCCACACATCAACGTTGCCCTAAAATTGGTTGAACTGACTGGGCCTGTGCCCCTTCATTAGCTTATTAACTGTCACTGGTCATAGACTTTCCTAGTAAAGGTGTAGAATTAGGGTAGGTAGCTCTCTTCGGCTGAAGCAAACCTAAAGGCAGTGAAGGGAGAGACTACGATCTGAAACTAGGTTAGTCCTACTTTAAAGGGTAACATATTTCCGTGTCTACCATCCTCCATGAGTAAGTGACATGTTGCAGTGAAGGATTAGGGTAGGCATTTTATATTAACAGTAACATGTGAATTACTAGATAATATGTAAAATGTAACATTCTATACATCCTCTTTGTAGCCATTTTAAGCCCACATTTAAATTCCTAGTGTGACTGTAGAGTCAACCCAAAGATGCCTGCAGCCTTGAACACCATAAATTTGTAAAGACACATGCACCAGCGCATCCTTCAGTGGGTCCCTAGGAATTTTGTTGGGATCTAACATGTTTTGCTCTTGTGAACAGAATCTTGATTTTTCTTTGTAAAACCACTGTCCTCCTACTTGTGCTGTAGGCAAGTCCTCCGTTCTCTTCAGCACCTAAACTTAGCTCAATCAAGAAGATACATCTTCCCTGGAATTTTAGTCTTGAGAAGAAAAGGAAAAAAATTATTAAGACCATAAAGATGGAGATGCATTTAGCGGTTTCCCTCAATTCTCTGCTCTTCCCTGTTTTCTTACATGTTTGAGATCTATTAAACTTTTGCTTGGATACTAGCAGCTATATAGTATTATTACAGTAAGTTATTATTGTTGCTATTTTATTATTTACTTAATTTATTTGATTTGGGTTGCTTATAGACAAAGCACCTAACTTTTCCTCTCACATACAGTACCCAGACTGATCTAAAGCAACAATGACAATCACAGTAAGTTGTGAGTTGATTTCTGAGACAAGAATGCTGAATGAGCTAGTGCACAAAGTGTGATTAAAAATATGGTGTATGTTTAAATAAAAATGTACTACAGTAAGTGGCATACAGATTCATGAAGAATTACATATTTTTCAGAAAAACGGGACATTAGTATTAATCCTCCTCAAGATATGCTCCCTCAGTTCCAACACATTCTACTCTTCCTGCCACTTTCTGAAGCTGTTCTGGCAATCCTTTTTCAAGAATGTGTTCCGTACTCTGTTGTGGTTACCTCAATGTTCCGAATCAGTTCAAAACATTTATCTTTCATGGTTATTTTGATTTTGGAAAAATGTCAGAAGCCTCACAGTGCCAGATTCAGTGAAAAACATGGATTAGGTCACAATAAAATATTTTAGGAGTCTGTCTTTCCTTTACCTTCCATTGGATAGACAGCAGCATTTACTAATTTTTTATATACTTCTTAAAGACACTCACAAAAGTGGACTACAGAACTACTTCAGAAAATGGCCAGAAAGATGGCATAAAGATATTTGAAGTTAGGGGAAGTATTTTTAGGGAAGTTAAGAACAATATGTCTTTTACTGTAATAATTTGTTTTTAATTTAAATATTCACCATACATTTCAATTGCATCTTGTAGTCATTTTAGGGTTTTTTTTTGTTGTTTGTTTGTTTCTTTGGTTTATAGGAGAGCTTTTCTCCAATTAGAATAACTTTATATTAAAAAATTATTTGTGGTATACAATTTGAAGGAATAAATGGAGAAATGAGAAAGCTAAGAAAAAATATTTCAACTCATTGTAAGAGAAAATGGTTGATCAAATAAAACTATCCAATTTTAGTGTATGTGATGCCAAAGTGAGCACAAACAGAACTATCAAAAACTATCTGGAGAAATAATGAATTCTTCCTTGTATGTTCTCAAGTGGAATAAAACATTAAGGAAAAATGTTTTACTTTGAGAATGTCATGAAATAGATTTCTGCAACTCTCCATCGTGGTGTATTCCATCATTGCTGCAGAGTCATGTGGCAGAGACCTATAAGACATTTAAGCAGAAGTGTATTCAACACAGAACATCACTAAAGTCCTCTCAAGCATGAACTTTTATGATTGCCTTTGCCCTTACAATAATAATTCACCTCTTTATCATTGTGGGTTCTCGAGAGCACTGGCTTGTCACCCCATGTAATGTGAAAACAGGAAGCTGTGTAAGAGGTTGTTATCATCTTGGTGTAAGTCTTTTCTTTTCTTTTTTGTTTTAGAGCAGAATGTATTTATTGGGAGAAAGAAAGAAAGCTTCTGTCAGAGAGACAGAAGTGGTCCCAAGTGGGTTGCCAAAGACTCTTGTCATTTTAGGGACTTTTTATAGAGTGGATGGGTTCAAGGTGGGGAAGAATGGGAATTCCAAAAGTGAGCATAAGGTGGGACAGAACTATGGTTAACCAATAAGGTTAACTGCTCAGGTAAAATTGATTAAGTCCAGGACAAATGGGGAAACGAGTCATGTAGCCAGCGAGCATGTTTAAGGAGTGTGACTTTTCCCCTAGGTTGTTGAAATAGGTGAATCCTGGCTTCCTCAGGGAGCTACAGACCCATTTAGAATATCAGTCCTCAGGAAGTGGGTGCATTTGTTTGATCTGTTGTCCCGGGTCCGGCCCACAGCAGGAGGCGTTCCTCTCCTTTACAGTTGCAAGGTATCTAGGTTTTTGCATCGGCTCCTTGGAGGACCTGACTGCTTATAATAATTGTAACTATCTCTGTTTCCTGTAACATTTCCCCCTCTGAAGAAGTAACCCGAACTGCCGTGAGGGATAATGGGCGATGACTAATCTGGTTGTTGATTGGCAGTCAGAGATATTTTACAGAGGGTCTATCTAAAGGTCCTTGATAGATACCAGGCAGCTTTATCTTGGGTGGGCATACAGCTGTAAGTCTGGAGGAGACAAAGCCAAAGAAACAAGTATGTATGGCCCAAATAATAAAATTAACAGAATAATTATGAGTATGGTTAACAAAGATTTTTATCAAGAGAAGCTAGTAATTGCTTCCCATAAGGAGGAAAATGATAAGGTCCAGGGAATTTTAGAATCTGACATGACATTAATTTGTTGTCTAATATCTTGAACAGCTATTGAGATATTAACAGAGGATCAGGAATGTACACACAGCATTCAGTTTTTACAACTGCACAAGTAACCCCTTGTGCTGCTGTTAGAATGTCTAATGCCATTCTATTTTGAGGACAGCCTGTCTCATTAATTTTACCTCTTCTTTCAGGAGAGAGAGACCAGCATCAGGGTCATTTAGGGCCCTCTGAGTATTAGGGCTTTGATATGTTGTATGACATCTTCTAATCCTAGGGTAGGGATAAAAATAGAGGCCAAATGATCATACCAGTGAAACACTTCTGGACCATCAATGTTGTAGGTGCGGTAGATTTGCAGGTTTGTCAATACTCTTGACACTTCTGCCTTGTAACCAGGTGAACCCTAATGTACATCTTCTTATCAATCCAGAGGGTAGCTAGGGCCATAAATTGGTCACACAAGACCAACGAGTGCCATTAGGGGCTGCCCACCTAATCCCAGGATTATTGAACCAGTCTGTTGCAAACCAGTCATTAGCCTGTAAAGTTATTGTGTGGATACATTATTCAAGGGTCTCATCTTGGTGTAAGTCTTAGGAGGTGATACAATCAGTCAGAGAATTTGTCTTTTCATCCAGAAAGGTCTAATTCTAGAACTCTTGGGTATGAAGTGGAGATATGAAACCTCTAATTTCTTTACTTCACTCCTTTATTCTACTGCATATTGAAAATGATATCCAAATTGGTCATGAGAGATATGGTCATTTTTTTTCTAGGAAAAGGATGATGTGGAATATTACAACTTCACAGATACTTCACAAATCAGGCTGTGACATATGAGAGGTGCAGTGTAAAGCAATAGAAAAGAAACATATTAACATGCTGTTTTATTGTTATGAAACCAAATGCAACAGTTTTTATTGAGAAAGTGTCCCAAGTTTAGCCACCTGTCACAAGTAAATTGCATGTACTTGACTTTAGTCAAAAAGTAAACACAGAGAAAAAAGTTCTGTCCATTTAAGAAATATGATTTTAAAATAGACAAATTTGCTTAAACCTGTAGACATTTTATTTCTGTGCACTATTTCTTAGTATGAGTTAACACTTTTAAGATTTGAATCATAATTTTAAATGGCAATATAAAAATATTAGTGTAACATTTGCTATATGCCAAGTATCATTTTAAGTGATTGTCACATACTGAATTTCTTAATAGGCACCAGAGTTCTGTGACATAGAAGCTATAATCTTTTCACAAATGATAAAACTGGAAAACTTCGGTATACTCTTCTTCAGGGCCATCTCAGAAAAATCAAGAAATGTCTCAAAAGAACCAGTGTAATGAGAGATGCATCTTTAGGGCAGAATTTGGGATGGTACACTTTGTTGTGTACTTTATGTAGACTGAGAAAGACCCTAAAAGTCTTCAACAAGATAGGAAACAGCAGCACCAGGATGTGAAAGCAGTAAGAGTCACCCAGAATGGAAAAATTTGTTTTCTCACTGCTATTTAACATACATCATTCTTTCTAATAACTGTGTTTCCTAACTAGTACCACATCTGCCACATTTATTCCTGCCATTCTTTCACTTTCATGGTTTCTTGGGATGCTCTTTTCTTATTTTAATTTAACTAAACTCAGTGGAAAACTCAATTTTAACTTCATTACAAAGCTTTTCGGGACAACTACAGCTAAGATTGGATTTACCTTCCTTTTTACTCCTAAAACATAGTATTTGCATCGCACAATTATTTAAAATAACCTTTGAAATATGTAATGTTATTCTTGTTTGAAATGAAGTAAATGGCATTCAGAAATTAAATTATTTTCTCAAGGTTGCATAGCTGGTCTAGCAGAGCAGGATTCAAGCATAAAACTTCTAAACTTAAGTATGGTGCTTTTTAATCATTGCATCTATTTTGTCTTCAGCTACACCAGAAACTCCACCAGACAAAACATTATGCCTTATATAGCTGTGTCTCCACAAATTTTTACAATAATGTTTGCCATAATAAATAAGACTGTTATGAAAACAAGTATTTATGGAGTGTTTATTCTGTGCCAAACTTTATATTTTTATCTCAGGTAATTCTTTTCTTAACTCTGTGAGGTAGACACTGTTAGCACTCCTATATTTCAAATGAAGGAACTTTCTCTAGAGAATAAACAACAACTGAATACGTACTTTATTCATTTTTAATCTTTGAGTTATGTTTGCAACACAAATTCACTTTTCAAAATAAAGTTCAATATCTGTTTTAGATTTTTATTAAGCAGAACACAAATATTTTATAACTGCTCAAAGGATCCCAGTAAACAACAGAGATTTGTGTCCTCTGTGGACACAGCACTTCTTTGAACCTTTGATGTTGTACTGATGAATTTCTCTGCCTTAAATATCCAATGATGCACACAGAGGAAACATGTACATGTGTACAATTTAAGTGAATATAGATATGTAAGTAGTACATGCAACTTAAGCAAGCATTTCAGTTTCCTCTCCTGAGCATATTTAGAAATATTTGTAAGTGCAAGTAAAGAACAAAAATGAAAGATTAATGAATCAGGAAGATAGATCTTTTGTAAATGAGAAATGGACCAAGAGTCTGAAGGCGAGGGAAGAGGTAGAGGGAAAAGTGACATCAAATTAACTAAGATGTGTAATTTGTATGTGCCAGATTCCCACAATGAATGTAATGATTACATGGCACAAACATGAACTAAAAAAGTAACAACAATAATGAAGAAAATGGGGAAAAGGGGACCTACAGATGGAGGGAGATAAGTCAGCAGACAAGTATCAGCAGCGGGTTTTCCTCTCCTTGAGATCCCTCGGCCGGCGAGAGAGGGACGAGGAGAGCCAAACAAGCGAAGGACAACGCAGAGACAACTGAAACGGCAGGAAGCAATTTACCTTTACTGGGATTTACCTTATCAGTTACAAGTTACACGCGGGGCTTACAT
>RJWT010001693.1:25031-46126 GCA_004365215.1 Cuniculus paca
TTTCAAAACATAACAACAGGAGATTAACAATGGTTACCCTAGTGTCTCTTGCTTTCTTCAAAATGGTTGTTCTTACATTTACAGACAATAAACTCAAACAAAACAAAGTAGTATAAAACCAGATAAAAGAGAATAGCATTACAGGTCTTCAAGTTGGATAACAGGAAATGAGCAATGGCTACTATAGTGTCTCATTTTTGAAAAGAGCTGTTCCTATTTTCTCGCTTATTGCTTTCAAATAGTAGGAAAGGGTCTTAAACCAATCAAATCCAAGAATAAGAGCACCATTGGATTTCAGAACCATGAAATACATATTTTAATACCTTCATTTAGTAGGGCTTTCTTGGAACCATGTGAGAAATAGAATGCCTGAAATCCTCTTCCTTAAAGAACTCTTTGATTGACAAAAGTTCTCTCTTCCTATGTAGATTTTCTAGATAAAATTTTCACGGAATTTACTTGGCGGAGCTGCTTTTGATTTTATTCATGATCGTTTATTTTTTTTCCTATGATGGCCCTAAAAATGCTTGTTGAAGGAAAAATAATTTGATTTATTATATATGTTTTGAAAGAAGCAATCCAGTAGCAACAACATGGAAACAAAGGAGTTATTTGCACTAGGAAGACTGTACCTATTAATTTGTGTCATTTGGCATTTAAAAAAGAAGGAACTGCTCTCTGTGAACTTTATTTAGTTGAAATATCTATTTAATATAGCTATGAAAATATATTACAGAGACACATCTGAAATTCAGATGATATAAAACCAAACAGCATAATTCAACACCTAAGTCATCAAATTGTTCACAGAATTGCAAATTACAATAGCTGTATGTAAGTAGCAGATGGGTGAATTAAACGCATTGAACGGTCTTTCTGTGGGCTGTAAAGAGCCTGATTGCCTGAGATGTTTAGTAAAGTACTACAGGTGCCTGTGACTCACTACACAATAAACAGAAGAAGCTTATTTCCTGTTTAACGTATAAAATCAATGTAATACTTTTAAAATGGTATAGAAGTACAAATTTTTCCAACTTCAAAGCCTTCTAATTTAGAAGAATGAAATATAACAACAGTTTTTTTCTCTAAAAGTTTAGTACTAGTTTTTCTGTGCATTTAAACATCCTGATAAATCATAAATTGACACTTTTCTGTATTATGGAATCAGTTTTATGTCTGTTTTCCTCCAAAACAGCAATAAAAGTCTGAGAAGAAAATAGCCACTAGGAATCTGAATGTTTTGTACTATATCAGACCTTATATTTCTCGCATCTCTCAAATTCTGAGTCATCAAGCTGCGGTCAAACTGTTTATGGACACCAATGTCCACAGTGACTGCCTTTTCTTAGAATTCAGCATACGCTGACACTGGAATGAAAGCAAAGTTATAAAATTAATATAAACATATATCTAACCGTTTTATTTTGTGTTGATGTTTTAAATCTGCCTTAACTCCAACTCATAAAAATCTATGTATGACATTCTGAGAGGACTTTCCCTAGTTTCATCGTTAGGCAAAGGTAAACCTCAGTAACCTCTATTTCCAAACACATACAGTTATATTTTATGACAATTAATAGTGTCCTGTGTTGTTTAGGAACATTTCCATCAGGCTTTCTATTACTTCTCATTTAAATTTCTTTCTGGTATTTTAAACTCATTGAGCTTGACTTTGTTTTCTATAGAAATACATTTTCTGTCCATGTCTTTGGGAAAATATAAATTAATATGATGATTCAGTTTGAGTATGCTACACTTTTAAAATTATATTTCTTTTCAAATTTTACATTATTGAAACTTTACAAGTTTTATTTTCTAACTTGTAGCCAGTTTGGCTACAATCTCTTGTTTGACTCCTCTGATTTCTTAAGAGTTTTTGTTTGTAGGTGGATTCTTATAATTTTCAGATTATGCTAGTTAAGAATCTGTTAAATCTGGGAAAGTCAACTTGAAAACACAGAGGCATAGTTATCCTTAAGATGTATTTTAGCAATAACATCTAATAATTTATTTTGCTGGCTATATTTTGAACAATTCAATTAGAATATGGAATTAGAGTAAAAATCCTCCCAGTTCTTGGCCCTTCTCACTTTGCCTGTAGGTCCTGTGTGCACCAGCATAGCAGGCAGTGTTGATACAAAACACAGAGCCTTCTGAAATGCAGTGTACAGGAGCACCCCCAAAAACACAGGGAAAGGCATAACAGGGCCAATATAACTCAGGTCTGCAAGTCTAGCTCCAGAGAACTGTTGAACCTGTAGGACACGAGGCCGTTCTTTAGGAATCTGCAGTCTGGAATATGGCAAAATGGAAGCAAAATTCAGAAGTAATAGGAAATATGTCATAACAGGTGAGAGCAAAGAGTGAAACATACAATCTAAAAGACCAAGAAACTGTATGAAGGCATTGGAACACATGCTCTAGCATTCCTGACCAACCACAAATGTTCTTACACAATTAATTTTTGCAAGAAAGTGAACAAATTCATGGTGTCTTGATACTTCACCATGAACAGTGTTAAGTCTATTTTTCCAACTGGAATTGGATGTTTACGGTGGGGAAAGAAAGTAGATCATGAGCTCAGAACATGTTAAGACCAGCTATCATTTCCTACCTGATCAGGGAACTACTCAGCGCTTCTATTTTCAAATACCATCTGTGTCATGACCTGAATAGAACATTTTCCATATGGCTACCTCATTTTGATTTAATTCTTATGATAATCTAAGAAGCCTATGAGTATATTTACTACCTTCATTTCAATGCAAAACAATGCAATGATGAAAATTTAGTTACTTACCAAGATGACATACTAGAGGAAGTGAGGGGCTGAGTTCAAATTGGGCGGTATTCTTTTTACTTTTGAGTTGGATGAATGCTTTCCTGTACATTTCTAAATTTAATGTCACTCACTTACTTTTAAATACCATTAAGTGTCCTTAAGACAGTACTTAAATCTATAAGCTAGTACCAAGAAATTGTTACAATATTTCTGTATGCTTTGAATTATTAAAACATTTTAGTAAGCTCTTTCAAAAATTAAAGTATTGAAATAACAAAATATATGCCACTTGTATATACAGTTCATTAGTGTAAACTACTTAATTGAGAGTAATGATGGGAAAAATGAAAGTTACTTAAAATGTATATCTTAAAATTTTTGCAAATTAAGTTACCATAGTTCTTTCTATTTATAAGTAATATTCATTCCAGAAATGGAAAAATACTGCAAAATATAGAGAAAAATGAATGTAAATTTTACAAGGGAAGACACTGTGATTTTTATATACTTCTCTATCATATGGGTAAATATCGATCTTTTTGGATGCTTTGTAATTCTCAGTAGATTTCAAGTGTTTCATGTTTTACTTTTCTATCAATTATTTATGTATCCACTTTCCCATAATCTTATTACTCTTTTCCTTAATGAAAATAGTTACTCTTGCCCTCTTCAAGGACCTTTCCTTTTCTCTCAGCAACTCTAACAAGATCTAACATCTTTTTTCCGATATTCTTTCCAATAAATTTCAAGCAACACAAAATGTTCTAACATTTGTGCTTTGAATGAAATCTAACTCATAATATCTTTGTTCATCAGTGGCACCTTTTTAGATTCCTGCTCACAAGTTTAAGAAGAAATCAATATTATCTCCTGGATTGTGTGTCAATATAGGTTCTCAAGTAAAGAAAGGAAATAACTTTTCACTGTAGAAATGTTTCTGACCTTGCCAAAGTGCATCTCCCTGTAGTTAAAAACAAAAAACAAACTCATTTCAAGAACAACTTAATTTCTCATAAGTTTATCCTATAGGAGGAAAAGCATATCTCTTAAGACTTCCATACATAAGCATATCTCTCGTGTATGCATATTCAAACCTATGCATATCCATCCATTCATGCAAACGTGTCCATATCCATACATAAGTACATCTCTTAAGACATTCATACATAAATGTCAAATGGGTAGGAGAACAACTATAATTTATGTATACACATCTTTATTTCTCTCACAGAATTTATCATGAAAAAATAATCCATTTCTTTTTTGTTCTTATTTTTGTTTTCTAATCAATTAATTCTTGTTAATACATCCATCAAGAAAAATAAGAAATGCAACAAATAAATAAATGATAAATCAAATGTCTCCAGGCTTAAACTTTTTTATTATTACCTGAAAAAATAGTTTTAGTCACACCGTAGTAGACAAAATGCCCTTATAAAGGAAAATTGTATGGTACTGAAGATACAATTCCTTTTCCTCTCAATCTTTATTCCACAGCTCCCTTAAAGTCAGACATGTTAGATTTCCACAATCAATGCTCTTTCTCCTGTTCTGGTCCAATTTCTTAACAATGGAAGTGCCTCCATATATTAGTCATATTCTCATCACTGGTAAAAAATGCTCAACCCTTGTGCCTTAAAGGAATAGAGGTTTATTTTTGTTCACAGTTTAGTCCATAGTTGTTTGGGTCCAAGGAAGAAACTGCATGGTAAAAGGCATGGAGGAGGAAAGCTGCTCAGGAAACAGCCAAGAAGTAGAGAAAAAAAGGAGGAGCCAGAGACAAGAATACATCCTAGCAGGTCAGGTCCCAGTGACCCACTTCCAACCAGGCCCTACCCAGTAACAGAACAATCATCCATTAGCACATCAATAGATTAATTCACTGATGAGTATAGCACTTCCATGATCCAATTACTTTCCAAAAGCCCCAATTCTGAATACAGGATACTTGTGAGGAATATTTTAGATCCAAGCCATAATATTCCATGTATTTCTTTACCTAATTCATGTACTCTTAGAATGGATAACCACAGACTGGGAGAAAATATTTAAAATATATGTATATACATATATACATATTGCAATACATGTATCAAATAGAGGACTTATATACAAGATATATAAATAACTCTTAAAACCCAACAATAAGAAAATAAATGATCTGATTAAAAAATGAGAGTCATGCACTAAATATCACAAATCAACAGGTGAAATGATGAGTAACATTATTTGTCATCAGAGAATTGCAAATTAAAATAGCACTCAGATAAAACTTCCAACCTATGAGAATGACCAAAAATTCAAAACAGTGATGTATCAAGTTCTGGAGAGGAAGAAAAACAACAAGAATTCTTATTTATTGCTGGTAGAATGTAAAATGGTACCTGTTGAAAGATCAAATGGTATCATGTTGAGAGACAAATTGATTGTTTCTTATAGAAACTAAAATTTTGTCATATGATATTGCAGTCAGTTTCCTTCATGGGAGGCAAAGAAGGGAAAAGAGATTTTTAAAAAGGAATTGAAGAAGAAAATGCAAACAGATTTTACAAATGAGAAGAAGAGTTGGCGGAAGCAAGGAGGGAAGGGAGAGGAAAAGAAAAAGGTTAAAAAAATAATAAAAATGTGTTATGTACATGTACGAATTCCCCACAATAAATATAATCATTATGTACTACAAACATATACTAATAAAAAATAAAATAAATCAACACAGAAAAGTCTGTAGCAGTTTATTCATAATTGCTGAAACTTAGAGTCTACTACCTTCAGTAGGCAAATGAATAAACTGGGACATCCGTGCAATGAAATATTAGTCAATGCTAAAATGAAATGAGCTAGAAAGCCATAAAAACATAAGGAAGACTCTTTAATGTGTATTATACTAAGTGAGAGAAAGGCAATATACTTACATTATGATGTCAACCTCATGACATTGGAGAAGGTAAAACTACAAAGAGTAAAAAGATCAGCTAGAGCTTGGGAAAGACAGGTGAATAGAAGGAACACAGAGGAGTTTTAGGGCAGTGAAAATACTGTGTATAACATGACAGTGGTAGACATACGCCATTAGACATTTATCAAAACCTATAGATTGCATAGCACCTGTAATGAATCAGCATGTAAACTATGTACTTTGAGTGGTACTGATGCTTCAGCGTGGGCTTACTGATTGTAATAAACATACCACTCTGATGTGATATGCTGCTAGTGGAGGAGTCCAGGTGCCTATGTAGAGCAGGAGGTGGAAGGAAATTTCTGTACCTTCCACTGAATTTTCCTAGGAACCTAAAACTGCTCTATAAAATAACATTGGTAAAAATAGGTATAATAGGGATGTTACCTCTAGCACTAATTTTTTTTTCTGATAGGTCAATAGGAAAACCCTCTTAACAAATGTTTCCCAGAGCCTAGGGAGATAATTCTTATGACTCTTTAGGAAGGCAGTGATTGTGTCTCACACACTTAATCTCCTGTCATCTGCCCTGTCTCAGATTTGGCCCTCCATCTTTTTTAGAATGACTTCAGTTGTGCCAAAGTGGGATAGTCCCCAAGTTTTGCAATAGTTTTATCACTCTGTTATATCTGGATGGGGTAAGGGAAACCCCTGGCTCTGGAACAAACATATTAAGGACTACAAAAAAGCAATTATGGTTATTCCACTTTTGAGTGACCAAAAGAAACCTGTATCAAACCACAGAAATGATTTTGCTTCCTGTCTGCTCTTGCATATACCACATGAAAACAAATAATTCCCAGAGATGTGGATCAGTCTGCCCAACTCCTGGCATTCAGTTAGACTCCAGCTTTCATATCCTGTCTCCCTGAGGTGGTTTACAACAGATTCCATTAAGATGTTTAATGAGTTCAGAAGAAAGACGTACATATCTCAGTAGTAGGGAGATTTGGCATCCTTCATAAACCATTCAGGACTAAAATAAAACTATCAATATCCAGATTTTTAAGGGAATGGTTTATCTATCAAGCCACGGGTCAAGTTGGAAATCAAGTCAAGCTCTTATGTACTGCAAACTCTCAGGACTAGGTCACCATTGACTACTCCTCCTGCCAACGACTTTGAAGACCCCTTCACTGTTCTAGCAAGAATTCTGATTCTCAAAAGACACTGCATTCATTTTCATTAATAGTCCGTATTGTTAAAATAGTTATGGATTTATGGAAAGCTAGCAGTTATCGCAGAGGAGTCTCCTGAATCCTCTCACATCATTTCACATAATTTCACCTATGATTAAACTCTTACATTGGCATGATATCTTTAGTACAAGTAGTGAGATTACACTGACCCATTGCTATTAACTGAAGTGCATACCTTCATCACTTTTCCTCTTTCTGTCCCGGGATCCTGTCTTGAATACCACATTGCATCTTGTTGCTGTATCTCCGTAGACTCATGTTGATTATGATCATTTCTCAGTCCTTCATGCCCTTGGAAGTTCTGAGGAGCACTTGTAGGATGTTTTTTTATTGGAGTACTGGTAGAAGTTTCACGATTAACTGAGGTTATGAGTTTGAGAGAGGAGAACCACAGAGGTAGAGAAAGTGCCATTTTTATCATTTTATCAAGAAAGCTTCTACTCCTTTTTTAATTTCTAAATTTTCTACTCCACCTCCTTCCAATCATACCTTCTTACATTCTAATCTTTACTTCAGAGCAAAACACACTTTTTTTCTTTAAATAAAACAAAGTATGTTCCTGTTTAGTTCCTGGTCCAGCTTCCAAAGGGACTCCATTGCTCTTAGGATAAAAGATTAAAAATGATCAAAGTTTGCAATGCCCTGCAGTATCTGTCTTCTGTCCATCTCTCCAACCTTATTTGAGCTGCTCTGCCTGCCTCACTGCCCTAATCATGCTGCTCCTAAACATAAGAGTGCGACACAACCAACACAGCTCTTCTGTGAGAGCAGGTGGAGTCATTGACACTACCTACCGTGCGATCAGTCTCCAAAGAATGGTAGAAACCTACAAGGGGCAAAAAATGGCCAAAGCTGTGAAGCAGAAATACTGACTGGACAAAACATACTGAGAATGTCTGTTAATACAGTTACTTTTCAATAGCTTCACGCTTGTTTTTCTTTCATTCTTTCTAAAATTGAAAATGAAATTGAGTGTTCTTATCAACTAGTTCTTATCTACATGCTTTAGAAATTTATAAACTTCTCAAAGTAGACAAAAACAAATTGCTCATATTTTGATTAAAATGATACTATATTTATAAAGTAATTTGGAAATAGTTGATATTTTTAATGTGTTTACAAGAATGTCTATTTAATTCTTCTATTCCAAAAAATAGTCTTCTGACTTATCAGGTTTACTTTTATTGTTTTAAAACACATTAAAATGTTTGTTTCTCATTAATTTTGCTTGCAATCTTTAATCTTTAGTTTTTCATATCTTTCTGAGATTTGTGTCTGTTTTTTGAAATGAATATTTAATTTGTTAATATTAATTCTTATATATTTAAAATGAAAATTTTCATAAGGTACATTTGCCTCTGAATGCAGCTTGATAATCTTCCTTAACTTACTTACAGATTTCCAAAACATAATTTTAAAACAATCTGTATTTATGTTTTGCTGCCTCTTCAACCAAATTTATTTAAAGAAAAAGCCTTTTAAATGCAGTATAAACTATTCTTATTCTATTGTCAAGAAATGCACCTGTGTAACATTTGATCTGATAAATATTTTTAGAAATTCCTAAGAGTTTAATATCCAAATGATTTATAATACATATTTGGAAAATGTTTGAGATCTACTCTTGCTAAGAGGCAAAACTCAATTTTTCTGTTTTAAAAAAATCTTAATGATCAATATTAACCACACATTGTATTATTCTCACTTTTGGGCGGTGTTGTTTATTTTTTTTAATGTTAGGCAAACATCTGTGCTTTAAATTCTATTCTCTAACAATTGTCTTTTTGTTGCTATCTCCTTTTTATAATTGAAGCTTTATTGCATGTATGTATTTAATAGTGAGTGGAAAGAGGATTAAAGTTTTGTGACTATTCATAAACATCCTCACATACATTGTTTTCTGAAAACATTTATAAAAGACAAGAGACTTATTTCTCAGGGTTTTGAAACCCTTCCTTATTCTGGGGATAATCAAAGTTTTATCATGATTATATCTAGCAGAGAAAGTGATTTTTTAAAAAAAAATTAGTATCTTGCTAACGATTTTATTAGAATGTCTGTAAAAGACAAGAAAATTAGTCTATAATTAAAAAACAATTTAGATAATGTTTAAGGAGGTTGTAAATAGTCACTTTTAAATTGACATTTTCGTAAATGTTGATACAATTCTCTCTCAAATGAGAGAGTAATGAAAATTCTTCCACACTCTGTCTAAATTATACAAAGCTTGAATAATAACCTTGAAAAGATCATTTATTTCTACAAATACACAGAGAAAAAGTTGAGAAGTGGAGAGCACCATGCTGCCATGTCCCTGATGTTACTTCATGCCTGCTTTAATAGGCTACTGTCCCCTGCTGTGTAAATGTTAAAGAAACATACAATTCAGAATAGAATAAAAGCCAGAGTCTCACTAATTAATATTTATTAATGCCTGAGATAAGCTGAGTGCACTTGGGCTCTTGTGTGACAGTAAATATCAGAAGGAAGGACAGCAGACATCAGTGTCCAGAAAGTAGAGTTGATATTATGAGAGCTTCATGTGTCTGAAAACAATTGCGGTAATATAGGGTAAAATTCCATTTCTCTTCAGTTATCTCCCTCTTTATCAAAAGCATATTAGACATTGACCAGCAAGTTGTAAAGGCTTAAATATCTCAGCCTTTAATGCAAATGATGGGTGAGGGTCAGAGGAATTTTCTGATACTCTCTTATTAGCAATGTATGCTTCCATAGAAGTAGTAGGATTTCTAGAAAAGTGTGTAGAAAAAAATAGGAAACAGAAAGTTTCCTTGATTAAGAAGTGGTGTTTTAGACATCAGGCTATAGCACTGAAAAAGATTGTTCATATTTCCATGATAGAGTCCCAAGAAAGGCTTTCTAAGTATCATTGAATATTGAATGCCAGTGTCATTTTGTCATAAATTAAAGCAGAAATAAATACCTCTTGGGAGAGGCCACAGGAAATTAATCAAGAAATTCATATCATCAAAAATGAAGATTGAACATCAAGCCCTTGAGCTAATGTTGGACATCATTATGCATGTGTGTGCAAATAAAATGCAAAATAGCAAAAGGACTATAAGCATTGTGTTATACTTTGATTAGTAAGGAGAATAAAATAAGATCAGCAGTTTTTGTATAATTTTGGAATTAAAGGAACAAATGAAAGCTTTACTCTATAAATGTTTCAAGATTTTATATACCCACAGGTTAAATTTCACAAAAATCTTACATCTGAATGCAAATCATAGTAGAATATTTTAACTTTCATAATGTATGTTTTATCTAGAAAAATGTCTATGAATTGTTTCAAATTAATGAATGACTTGCTTTAAAAGAAGATATCTTTCAATTTACTGTGCCTCATATTTATCAGACTAGCTTTATTTCATGTGAAATTATCCATAGTGCATTCCAAATAACTTTCCATTTTTCATGCAGTGTGACATTTTGGTTTCCATGGTGTTTAGACAAGAGTTAAGGCCACTAGAAAAATCATAGAAATGCCACTTGTATGCTGTCAAGAGATATGATGGCTTTGTTTCGTCCTGCTTTGCCTCTTCACTATAACAAACAAGTAGAATGAATGTTAACTGTCTTAATTATCAATATGCATCCCCACATAATTGAGTAGATGCAAGAAAATGATAATAACTCTAAAAATGGTAAGAGCAATCAAATAAACCATGCTTAAATTCAATTCAAAAGTGAGTTCCTTTGAATTTCAAGTATTTTTTCTTCTGTGGAAAATTTTTTCACTTACATCCATCTACTGAAGGCAATTCCTAATGTTCCTTCCTTCTCCACTTTATGAGGCTACCTACAATACTCTGGAGAAATTTATATTTGCAATTGCTGATTCCTTAGGTACTTATGTAGCAATTCTTTCTGTCTTTCCTTGGTTCAGACCCACATGAGAGGCATTTCTTGTGTGCCAATATCTATTTCCCCCCTCTTCTTAGTAAAGAGAACCTAAAGTTTTTATCTAATTTAATGGCTTCCTTAAAATATTGACTACATTGTTTTTCCTCCTACGAAGTACCTATATACAGTTATATCTAAATACAACCAACAGATACAGAAGCTAAAATATTTATACAAAGCCTCCATTTCTTGCCCACATTTATTCTTCTTGCTGGGTGGTATGTAGATTTGATAGCAGGATCTGAAATGTGGAAAGAACCTACTTTCTGAAGGACTTTATGATGCTGGTCTACCAACAGTGCTTAAGGAATTTTTTCCCCCAAAGGAGAAAAAAAAAATCTATCTTGATGAAATCATTTTGTATGTGTTCACTAGGGCTGCATAACAAAGTACCACAGACTTGGTGGCTTCAACAAGGAAAAATTACAGGCCTATAGGCTACAAATCTGAGATTAAGGTATTAGCAGGTTGACTCTTTTTGTAAGGCCTCTCTCCTTGATTCATACAGGGCTGAGTTTTCTGTCTTCACACATTCTTTCCCATGTGAATATGGTTGTTTAAATTCCCTCTTCTTATCTGAAAGCCATTATTGGATTAGGACCCTCACATATGACTGAATTGTTCCTTAATACCTTTTAACACAACCCTGTCCCATCAAAGATTTGGTTGCCAGTCTGCAGGGCTACTGCAGGCTGTGGAATGTTGGGGAAGTGGTAAAATCTGGGTTGGGGGGGATAGTGTAAAGAAGTTAGGCACTGGAGACATTCTCCACATGGAAACATGAAGCTGACTACACTTTCTCCAGTAGTAATCCTGAATGAACTACTTTTCATGTTAGTTACTACTGATACTAATTCATTTTTTTTTCTTAGAGACTGATAACTTATTGCAAGTGACAACTATTGAGCTCATAGCATATACATTCACCAAAGTTGTTATTGATTATTCCATTCCTTATAGGAAACATTGTTCACTATGTACTTTAGAAGATTACTCTTTGGGAAACAGTAAAATCTGGAACACCTGGGACATAATATAGTACAAGACCAGGTCACATGGAGGAGAAGGGGAGAATATATGTTTGAAATGTTGACATCATTAGAAAGTGATTTGCTGTCAGGATGTAGTTCATGTGTAAGCACAGACCTAAGGTTTGCAAAATATGACCTTTGTGCCTAACCTAACTGTCTCCCCTATATTATACAAATAGTTTTACTGGAACATATTGTTTGTGTAATGTCTATGGCACTTTTTGTGTGAAAACAACAAATTTGAGGGGTCATGAAAGGTATGGTGTCTAAAATATTTACTATTCTAAAATCTTACTCTTCCAAAAATATTTGCTGACTCTGGCATAGAAAAGGGTCACATGAAATACCTCCATTTTGATCCATTAGCTTTCTGCTTTAAATTATAAGTTATCAGGCATAATTGGCTATACATAATGTAGTTATTCACAGAAAATTTTGATGGATTAATACAGATACAAACAACAAATTCTACCTTATGTCACAAAGTAGGGGTTTGGTTGTTGTATGGAAAATGTTTTGCAATGATCAGAAAACTGTAGGATGTCTCTTCAACTAGGTTAAGAAGCAGCATTCTAGCAGAGCCACAGTGAAGTAATTTTATTTCCTGCATACTCTGATGAGGAAAAAATATATTGACATTTTAAAGATTGGTTTAATAGAGTAGCTAGTAAAATATTTTCTCAGTGTATTAATGTTTAGGATAGCTATGTACTAGCAAGTTGCAGTTTCATTAACATTAAATGCAAACTAAGTATAATACATATTCTATATATTTATGCAAGTAGTCTGTTTCCTTATGTAAGATTTTAAAAACTGAAATAATTTAATCATAGTTATTCTATTTTATTTTATATAAAATTAAAAATCCTGTTCTTCAAAATCTACTCAGAGTTCAGGCAGTCGTTTAATGAATTTGATTATGGAAGATAATTCTTTATTTTTAACTCAGACATCTGAATAAAACTTCTTACTAATGGTTAATAAAAATAATGAGTTATAAAGCATGTTACCATAACTGGACTGTTGAACTTACAGAGGGCAAATCTTTTCAATTACAAACATGAAGCTCTTTTCCTTCCTTTGATAATATTCTGTAGTATTTCATAGTAATTTCATATTCTGTAGTCTTTCATAGTAATTATAATATGAATGTGGATTAAACATGATTTTAAGTGTCATTTATATTTACCACAGTAGGGTACAGCTTATGGGATTCCAGTGACAGAAATGATAGTGTTTATACATATGAAAGATAATATTAAGTCACTGAAATAGGAATCCCAGAGTGCTATAAGAGTTCATTATCGTCTTGCATTCCAACTCTTAGTATTTCTATTATTGCCAGTTGTTTTCCATAGTAACCACTACCTGAGCACAATTTAATTACATTATTTAGTAACTTAAATGAAATTAAGTTAATCCAAGATAGACTGTTTATGGGAGGATATTATACTGCTGTGTATCAATTAACACTTACTAAGATAATTTAAGCTTATAAACCCCACAAGAAACTATATTATGGTGAAAAACTGTAATGTTAATAAAAGATAAAATAATGAAGTCTATTATTGATTTTGTTCCCCTATTGCTATGTTCTAGCAGAATGAGACAAATGTTATTGATCAGCTGGTTTTATATTCTCCATACATTGTTTTATCTTTATTAGCATGTGCTAATAAAACAATGTAAGAAAAATATAACTTTTAATTTCACTCATTAACTTCCAGGAGTATAAAAACACGAATTACATAGAAGGGCATCATAGATTATTTATAATAACAAAATATCACCCATAGCACTGCCTGAGATTCTTGATTTTATTTTATTTTATTTTATTTTTTGTGCAGCACCAGGGATTGAACTCACGACCTTGCGCTTGCCAGGCTGGCGGTTAGACCGCTGAGCTAGATCCCAAGCCCTATTTTTGAGACAGGGTTTCACTATGCTGTTCAGGCTGGCCTTGAGCTCACTTTGTAGCCCAGGCTGGTCTCGAACTCGCAACGATCCGCCTGTCTCAGCTGCCCGAGTGCTGGGATTACAGGCGTGAGCCACCACGCCGGGCTGTCTTGATTTTATTTCTAGAACTCCTATATTCTGATAATTCCATTGCTTACCAGGAGACATAATTAAGAGAGGTAAATTATTGCCCATGTATCCAAACTTGCCAATTTATGCTAGAGAATCACTGCACTACACACACTGGAATTCAAATATTTTTGGATGGTTATCTAACCTTCTACTCGTAGTGTTCAGTGTGGTTCTGGGGAGATGCTCATAGTTTTACTTCATGATCTTTAGCCTAGACTTCGGGTGTCCATCAGTGCTCTAGTCTGCCAGGCTTGTGTTTGGTTGTCTCGTTAGATGAATCCTTCATTCTAAGTAAATGAAATCCATTGACTTCTACATGATAGAATTTCTTGGTTTTGATCTTTGCAATTGAGCACATGGGACTCTATCTTTCCCCAAATTTTCATCATATAATTTACATTTTTAACCTCCTGGAAAATCTAGCACAAAATCATAGAGGCTATATCTACATGGATCATAACTCATTTTATTCCATTAAACCTTTAATGAACTCAGGATTTTTTGACATATTATCCATGAAAGCATATTTCAGAGTCTATTGGAATGCTATTCCTCCCTCCAACCTGAGCAATATTTTAGCCTCTTTCTAACTAGTTTACAATTTAGTTCTGAAAGTGTGAATCAACATTCTTTCTCTCTGTCTTTTGTGCCTCCTCTTTTATTACTGCAGTATTTTTAAATAATGTATGAACACACATTTTGCATGCACAGATATGTGATTGATACATAGTCGATCAATAAAAGTTGAATATAACCCAAGACTTTAACAAGGTGAATTTTCATTTTGATATATGCAAAAATGGTTGTGTTGATTTTCACATTAACTGATAATTAAAAATTTTGGATGAATAGGATGCAGGCTGAGTTTTAAACTTATTTACCTTGACACTGTCGTGCCATATTGCTGAGTTAATCCTATGAGATGAACTCTCAAGCTGCACATCTTCTGCTATGCATGTCAAGTGTAGACATCACTCAGCTTGTAGTAGCTCTTGAATAAATGCCTTGGGAATGTCGCATGCTACATGGAGCCAATGAATAGAGACATCCATAGGGCTACAACAGCTGTATTCCAACACTAACTTCCAGGTTGCTTGTCTGATTCTCAAGGTACTTCATAGTCAATTGGTGTTCTGTTGGCATTGACAAGTAATGGTGAGCAATAGGCAAGCGAGTGTTAGATCAGTTTTCCAAAGGAACTAGTAAGTTTTGATGTAGTATACGAGTCATGCTTTCTTAGCAACTGACCTAGCTTGGTTTTATTTAGTGCCTAATAGAAGAAATGATTCAAAATCAACAGGGCAGACTGACCAGATCAAGGAAGAAATTAACAGCTCTGATTCACTCTACCCAGTTGACTCATTTAAGCATTCATACTCTCATGTATCATTTTTATCATATTTGATTGAAAATATAATCTGGAGGTTATTAGAGATATTCTGATCTAAAAACTCATAAGTATATTGTTGATTTGTTTACACTGAAATGTTCTTTCTATTATGACTTGGTTGCTTTTCTCTGTTTAGTTGTAACCATTAACAGACAAATGAGCCAATGAGCTAAGGAGCATCTTCTAGTCTGTGAGTTTTCCTTCAACACGTTGCTGATTAACGTATATTGATTATTTGAAGTGTATGTGTGTGTGTGTGTATGTGTTCTTCTCATGCCAAGATTGAGGCATAGATAGCTGGTATCTAAATGTAAAAAAATAGCAAACTGTAAAAAATATGAAAATTCTTAAATTGTCTTTGTTAAATACAACTTTCTTGCCTAAGAATTTGAAAGAATTGAGAGTCACCAATTCCAAGTTAAGCTTCCTGTTCATAGTCCCAGGTACAAACAGCTTGAGTGGCAAACCAGATGCAAACCTGCTACCCTGCTGATAAAAAGAGGTGGTGGAGAAGTTAATCACACAGATTTTGGTAATGGTTTCATTAGCGTCAAGCCTCTTCCAAACCCATCAAGTTGTTTGTACACAGTATTAATATACAGCTTTTTGCATGTCAAAAACAAATTTAAAATGTTGAATTTAAAAAGGAAACCTATTATTTGAGTTCTAATCATATGTACAACATAATGACTATTTTCTAAATCTCCCCTTTCCTCCGCCCATCAACCTGAGCAATATTTTAGCCTCTTTAAGGTAAATCGTAATAAGTCTGGGTATTTCTTAGATTCCTCCTCAATATCCCATTTATTTCCACAGTTATACATTAAGGTTCAGGGGAAATGCTTAGTTCTGTGAGAGTAGAGGTTTAGAGGAGGTGATAAGTAAAAGCCAGTGTTCAACAAGAAATTCTGCTGTAGGAGAGAAAGCAGAGCTGTGACTTTTCATTCATTAATCTTATTCTACTAAATAAACCACCCATCACCTTAGTGCTTTAGAGATAAAATACAATGGTTTTCCCCCATGAGTTCATTGAATATATTTAATCTTTCCATAGAATATCTAAGATTTGGCATCCTCTTTGTTTTTTTCTGCCCAAGAGACATTTTTTCTTTATTTTAAATTAATAAACAGCATGTAGGGAAATGTATAGAAACTTTCCATGTAATTTAGAAGATCTAATACTGAAAATTTTAAATGTGTGGTACTTGGCAATGAAACTAGGTCCCTGTCCATGTCAGGCAAGTCATCTACCGCTGAGCTACGTCCCCAGCCCAATAATGAATGTTTTGATGGTAACTGGTTAAGCCACTGATTGTATAACTGAACTATGTCATCACTGAAAGAATCACACATACCTATATTATTTTTAGGTTGCTCGACTAGAGATCAGGTGATGGAGCCATTGGTGATTGGCAGCCTTCCTACCAACAGGATTATCTTAAAATTCTAACAATCATCTTTGCTTTTCTACACCTCACAATTGACATCAAATGATGCTCAGAGTTACAGAACAGTACAAGTAGCCCAAGGACATATGTGGCACTGTGGTCAAGGATTTGGTATGGATATTCATATAGCACAACTATCCTTGATTTACTTTTAGCAAACAATCCTTCCTTTAATTCTTTATTTCCTTCTTTCCCTATGGCATAGGCTATAATATAGAACCATGAAAATATATCCAAATAAGTTTGAATTAGCTCAATATTGGGATAATCATGTTCTATTTCAGAGGTCTAAGTCTTTAAGCTTAGGATAAAGGGTTTGGACAAGAATCATTAAAAAGCATATTAAATTTGTTCTAGATTTGGTAGGTGCCTCAAATAGATCATTAGTTACACTGATGAATATTCATGTTGACCACTCACTACATATTTGTTGAATGTAATTAAAAATTATACTAAGTTTGACATTTAGGGTTATTTTAAAGTTTACTTCTTTTTGTTTTTGGTTCAAAATTAAAATACAGTAGAGTTCATTTTGCCCCAGTTTCTTCATCTGTAGTGTGAACAGACACCTAATTTGTGTAATGGAGTTTAAAACTCTCAAAGTGTCTGTCAGGCATCTAAGAATAATTTGCCAATATATTTGATATATTTAGACCAAAATATGCCTTATAATTCATCATTAGTTATAAGTGTTAAATAAATGTAGAAAAAGATTGCTGTGAAGTATAATACATTATTTTTACTTTTGTAGCTGAGCCAGTTTTAGCTGTTGTTTTCTTTAAACAATGTGAAATAGACTTTAGAATTTTGTGAAGTCATGAACTGAATAAACATGTGTAACATCAAGACAAAAGAACCAGAACTAGAAGATTCAAAACAATTTTAAAAGCGCACACTCACATACAGGTTACTGGAAACCATAACAAAAAGTAAGATATAAACTCCTTCAAGGAAGAACTCAGAGAGGGACCTAGTTAGACAAATGCTAAGTAAGTCTTTGCTACTTTGAAACGGGGACTGGGTACTGACTGAACAGACTTTCCTTAACATATACTGTGTTTAGGGCTGGATATCTGAATGTGTGTTTCCTCTGACATTGCCCAGTCTTACATTTTTCTGGTTAGGCGTTTGTTCCAGATAACTCTACAGATTGTCTATTTCCCTTTTGTTAAAATTTCCAGTAACTCTCAGCACTAGCCCAACAAGAGTTTCCCACTTTGAAAGTCTATCTATACCAATTCCAAAAATGTTAAACTTTAAAATCTAGCCATGTCCTCACATAACTCACATGAAAGACTGATTTTTAGATTCCAAGAAACTGGGCATATTCTAGTTTAACCAAATCTTCTAGCCGCTGATTAAATATATGCTAACTTGCAGATAATTATCTAGCTATGTCCGTGACTTCCATTCACTTCTATCACCCGCGTGTCGTTCGTTGGAGTACATGCAGACGACCGACCTTCAGGACGTCCCTGCAGACTGCGAAGTCCAATGCAGGCCAACCTTCCACTTTTTTAAAAAGGGTGAAAGGTGGGTGAGTTTTCAGGTGCTAATAAGGAAAAGCTTGAAGCCACCCTTAAGGAATTCCTCTAATGGTGTTTTCTGAAGAACATAACCAGCTATCGGCTGTTTAAAACTTGTTATTTTTTGTTTATTTACCAAAAAGTATAAAGTGTGGAAACTATATACCCAACTGCCATCTGATTATAAATGACAATAAAATACTGATTCTACCCTTTAAAAAAAAAAAGATAATTATCATGTCATTTTGAGGGGTCTGCAGTTCAAAGCAATTTATTTTATAAAATTCAGATGCTACATGATTTCCATCTATAGATACTTGCTAAAAGTTTCATTTTGCAATAACTTTGCAAAGGAAAATATTAATCAAATGGAATACAGGTGATTTTATAAGCATGACAAATAATAAATGCAAAACAGCTATATCTGAGACTGTGCTCTTCATATTTTTTGTACATACTTTTAAAATGAGATATATTTGATTTAACTAGGACAATTTATTTAAATCCTTAGATGTATTTAAATCATCATACCATCAAAACACAGTTTTAAAGTATATGTGAAATAAAGGATTATGCACAATAAATATCTTTTATTCTATGTAAACTGTGCTTATTATTGTTTCTAGATTTTAAGTTTAGAAACTACAATGCAATAAAATAGTGACCATTATTCAACTAAAATATCAAAATTTTGTTAAAATCTACTTTAAATGAGCTAATCAGAAACTTCTGAAGTCACAATCAACTAAAACATCTTTATTTCATATTAAACAAGGCTACCCTGCACTAAGTGGCATTAGAGTTTCCAAGGCTGAACTACAGTCTTGATCAGCAGAGTCAGCATGCTCAGCCACACACATGCACACACACATGCACACATGCACACACACGCATACAGCCAGAGACACGCACAGAGACAGAGACAGAACACAGAAGAAGAGATATAAGGGATAAATTAACCAGAAATTAGTCTGCCCACACAAAAGTTATATATCTGGGATTTTTTTTAAAGATGGCAAATAAATTCACAAGATTACATGATTTGTTTGAGCTGACAATAATCTGAAACTTTTGGCTCTCCAATTTGTTTTGAAGAACTGGTACTTATGGGAATCATTTTAGAAATGGAGGTCACTGGAAGAGTCTGCAAAGAGGGAAGCAGTAGGTGCATTTGGAAGGACAAGTTTGAAGGGAATACTTAGGGGATGCTGTGCCTCTCTGCCAATGAGAAGGGGGTAAGCTTTGAAAGAGGAGGACAGTAGTCCATGGGGTCATAACGCAAGAGTGATAGTGGAGTCGGGAAGAGCTTTGGAGAATTTAGCTGTAAGTATAGCAGGGAAGTTAGACACAGAATGCTTGATGGTAGAAAAGAGCCTTTGTTTGAAGAAGTAATAATGATACATATTACTTACTGAGATGGGCAACTGGTAGCTTTCTAGAAAGAAAAAAATGAATCACGATATGTTGGTGAGGGAAGCTGGAATCTTACAGTTGAGCCTTTTTATGACAATACACTGAGAATTTCCTATTTGAAGCTTTTTCTCTGGGGGAGAAAAAAGGCATTAAAGATGCAATAGGTGGTTTCAACAAATGTATGCAAATTGCATTATGATAGAAATTGTGTCTCAAAGATTTTCTCATTAAGGGAAGGGCCAACAATCAGTAAATATAAAACACTTCATGTCTGCAGGTTGATATATTCAGTATTTTAGTGCCACTTAAGGTGCTCTGTGAGCCAGCGATAGCATTCTCTCAGCCTGTGTGATCACCTGTTTCTCATTATGGTATCAGACCACTAGAAAAGATATGTATTGCCTTCTTAATATTTAATTAGATTTTTTTAAAGTTAGCATTCTCTTGTGGTAATTTAGGCATATTACAGCTGCTACAGCAAATTGAGAGATGCCTGTGGGGTCTGAAGGTGTGCTTGACATTAGCCGTGGTGATCTGTTCTGCCGTTTCCATCACTAATGGAATATTGCTGAGTGTATCTGACAATGCTTCCGACAAGTCTTACCGCCTGTCCCCAGAGACTTTTCTTTGCTCTTCTTTTGAAGGGCCATTTGGGGATATGAAAGTATCATAACCAGGGTTTTCCCCCCACTGGCAATATTTTCTATATGCCCAGCAGTTTTCTAACAGATCTCACGTAAGTAATGTGGTATAATTCTATTTTCCACAAGATTTGGAATTTGATATTAATTTTAAAGAGCATAGCTTTTAGGCAAGAAGACCAAGGGAAGCCAAACACTTAAGGCAGAGCCGCCTTTGCATTGTTTATTCTTCAGTTCCTGAAATGAGTGCTTCAACAGAAGGGATAAAGGCGGGATTATGGATGCCTTGGATGCTCCCATAAATTTAGCAAACACTTCCAATATCTGAAATAGGGCACAATGATTGCTCAACTGAGAAAAGAAATGCCAGTCCTGCTGTAAATCTTTACTGCCCAAGCCTTCGCAACCCATTTGTCAGTATGTGCTTTCCTATAACAATTTTAACTCTGAAAAAATATCCCCAGGGCTGAAAACTTATTAAAACTCTCTGTGTGGAGCAAGTGTGCTGCCTGGGGTTCTCTGAGGAGCCGGAAAAAGAGAGAAGGCTGGTCCTACCCCAAAGGCAGTAAATCTAATGACAGCCAGAGGCAAATACAGAGGAGTCTGTGTATAAGACAGGTGGCCAAATATTAATAAAGACACCTGCATTTATAAAATAGACTGAATAAAAAGTTTACCATCAGGTTTGAGAGTT
>RJWT010001694.1:0-45899 GCA_004365215.1 Cuniculus paca
TTATTTTTAAGAGCTCTTTCCTTTCGCAATCACAAGCTGCAAACCTGTCTTCAAGGTTTGAAAGTCTGTCTTCAGTTTCTTTCAAGTGATTGTGCCAGCTTTCAATGGAGTTTTTAATTTTCTGGATATCTCTTTAAATCTGTTTCATGCATTCTAAATCTCTCTTATATTGCTCATTCATGGTTTCCCTCATTTTCCTATGCTTCTCTAATTTTTTATCTGTGTCTTCTTTAGAGATGCTTAGTACTTCTTTTATCATGGTTTTCATTTCTTCTTTTACCTGGGACAGAATTTCTGTTCTAATTTCTCTCATAGCTTCATGAAGTTCTTTCTTCACTTCAGTTGACATCACTTCAGTCATTTCTTGTGTGTGATTCTCAATCTTCTTCATGTTTGTCTCTCATGGACTTGCGCTGCTTGGGTTGGATGCCAAAGATTGCCCTCTCCCTCTTCGTCTTGGCATATTCCTGATTTCTTCCACACACTTGGATAGTGTGGTCCCAGGCACTCCGGCACTGGACACAACTTCTCTGAATAGAGACTGTTCGGCTTTCTGGCCAATGCTGGCTACTGACATCTGACAGTAGGCGCCCATGCCTCTGCACTGAGTTGGGTGCCGCCACACCCAGAGTTTGTATGGGAGCAGACCTGTCCAGGGCCTGTGAATCTAAGCTGTTTAGGAACCTAGCAGCGTTGTCTGGAATGCGCATGGGAGCAGAACTCAGTCCAAACAGCTTCCGCGGGTCTACCCACAACCTGGAGCTTCCAGCTGACTGGTTTTTCTGGCCAGTGCCAGCTCTGAGTATCTGATGGTGGGTACCCATGCCTCAGCCCTGAGCTGGGTACCAGCCCACAAGGGTTCCCAGCATTTGTACAGGGGTGTAACTGGCCAGGGTCTGTGGATCTAAGCTGTTTAGGAACCTACGCGACCTTGCTTGGAACGCGCAAGGGAGCAGAACTCAGTCCAAGCAACTTCCATGGGTCTGCCCACAACCTGCCTTGCCGGCAGAAGTGGGTAGCAGTCTTGGCCCCAGGCATATCTTGCCCCACTCCAAAATGGCATCTGGCCAATCACTCTCTCCCATGGGGGGATCAACTCCCCTGTACTCACCACCAGCCAGCACAGAACTCCACATCCACCCTCTTTCACCTCTGCGTCTCTCCACAGAGATCTCTTGGGTGGACCGCAACCACAAATCTCCAGGCTCAACAGCTCTTCTCCCAGGGGGATTCCAGCTCCAGGCTAAGGCGTTGCCAGCCACCACCTTCTTCTTTGTTTAAATTCTTCTTTTTATTCTCTTTGTGGGCTTCAATTCATATTTTAGATTCTTCCTTGGTTCAGGGGACCCACTTCCTTCCTTCTTGTCCTCTCCATGATGCTGTATTCCAGCATCTGAACTGTTTTTCTCAGAGACTATTCACTCTGCTGCTTACTGTTCTGCCATCTTTGACGCTCCAGCCTGATTTTCCAATTTTTTAAATGAACAGTGCTCAAAGACACCAAGTTTTCTCCACAATAAAACACTCACCATAGTAATTTGTGGAAGTTGCCAAAACCAAAAAGAATATTCATTAATCAAGCTACCTATCTTAAAGCAGTTTTCTCCACTTCAGAAACAATTATCAAAGAGGCGTTAATCTAAACAATTTCATAAACCACAGCTCAATATAACCTTTGGTGAGTTATAATAGTTGAAAGAAAAGCTTAATGGTCATCATCTTTCATGATCATTTCAATATTTCATCACAGTATTTACAATTATATAATGATGTAAGATGCTAGTACATTTAAGGTCTTGGTTATTTTCTCCCCAGAGATACTAATGAAAAACATGTTAAAAGCCTCAAATCCAACCACTAATGCAACTAAGTAATTTCAAAACACATTTCAGCACTTCAGAGAGGAAGGACTCAAAAAAAAAAAACAGAGCCAATAATTTCATACCTGTTCCTAAACTGTATTCAATTGATTATCACTTCCTAAGGTCGTAATTGTTGGCCAATCAATTTTTACAAAAATATACTTAGTTTACTAATGCTGTTAAGTCATCGAGTATTAGAGACTTCTTTGCTGGGAGATTTTTATTACAGATAAAATTTCGCTACTTGTTACTGGTCTATTTGGGTTTTCTATGTCATCATGGTTCAACTTTCATAGATTTTATACATCCTGAAATGTACTCACTTCTTCTAGGTTTTCCAATTTGTTAGTTAACAGCTGTTGATAATAGTTCCTAATGATGTTTCCTATCTGTTGTGTCAGTTGTTATGTTTCCTGTTTTGTCACTGATTTTATTTATTCAGCTCTTTTTTTCTAGGTTAGGCTAGCTAAAAGCTTGATGATTTTATATTTTTGAAAAATCAATTCTTGATCTTTTATATCATTTCTTTCTATCTTTGTCTCTTTTCTACTGTGCTCTTTATAATTTCTTCACTCCTGTTACTTTTGGTTTGGTTTGTCCTTGCTTTCCTAGCCACTTGATAGCTGGGACTGCACCTCAGGTAGAGCCCTTTCTAGACATATGAGAGACTCTAGGTTTAATCCCAGTACCACAAGAAAGAAAAAAATAAAACTTTTAAGTTGCACCATTAGATAGTTCTCTCTTTCTTTTCATGTAGGCACTTACTGTTATACATGTCCTTCAAAGTACTGCTGCTTTCCCTGTATCACATGGGCTTAGGTATATTGTCCTTTCATGAAAGTCTTTAGATTTCTTGGTTGACCCATTGGTTATTTAACAGCATTTTAATTTCTATGTATTTGTACAATTTTCACAGTTTGGCTCACTACTGGTTTCTAATTTTATTCCACTGTAGTCAGAGAATATATGAAATTTCAAATACATGACTTCAAATCCTTAAAACTCGCTGCATCTTGTTTTTTGGTCTAACATATGGCCTATTCTGGAGAACACCCCTGGGTGAATGAAAAATATGTTTATTCTGTCCTCTGATAAAGTTAGATCCTCAGGATCCAATTACCTGGCAAAAGCCTCACCTCTGAATATTGCTGCTCTGAGAATCAAGCCTTTAGCAATGAGCCTTTAGGGACCATTTCATGCCCATATCATAATAATGCCTTTTTCCTCATCTTGTGAAATATCTCTAACATAATATTTGTTTGCTTCATTGTCCCACAAGACTTACAGGAGTTTGGCTTGCTTTGCCTCACTCTGGCTTGGTCTTGCTAGGTTGCCCAGGCTGCCCTTGAATGCGTGGGCTCCAGGAATCCTCTTCTTCAGTCACCTAAGTATCTGGGATTGAGATAGGAGAGTAGGGTACAACAAACCCAGCTGAGGAAGTCAAAGTGGCCTGCTAATTATAAGATCCTGGAACACGTGCACAGAACAGTTCCCAAAGCCCTGCACGTAGACTTCTCAGGAGATTTTTCAATAGAATGGTCGACCTGTGACTTCAGCCTGAGGCTGGAGATCCCAGCACCACCTCTCACGACCCATATGTAGAGGTTCTCACAGGTTTCCTCGGGATTGGAAAACAAGAATGCAGGGACTACAAGGAACTTGCTATCATAACTTTCTTTGCAGTAGCCTGCTCTGCTTTCTCCAACATGTCCTTTTATTGCGTTTTCTCCCTTTACTCAGTTGAAGCTCACTAAGCAGAGCTAGTTTCTCCCCTCACTCTTCACTTTTACTTTTTCAAATAAATTGGCCAGAGTTTTTTGCTCAGTTTGTTCAATTCTTTGTTTGAGACAAGAAGAGCCTGGAATGTAATTCTAGAGGTGAGACAATCCAGAACCCAGTAAGGTTTAGTTGGTGAGCCACTTTTAACCACCCAATACTAGCGTGACATGTACATACCAGTGTGCCCAGCTAGGATTTGGGTTCTTTAATTAAATAGCTATATGAATTTTTGAGACAGTGTAGTTATCTATAAGTTTGTAAATAAATCAAATTGGATTGATGTAACCCCAATTACCTATAAAGATGAAAGAAACACTACTAGGAGTCAAAGGAGGAAGCCACAGAGAAAAGATCAAATGAGGAAGGCAATGTATTAACACAAAACTGACTAACACATTATGCACAGTACTAAAAGTCAACACTAGGCAAAACTTTTTCACAGTCAAGATACAGTCCTCTTAAGTACTCAAAGTAAGCTATTAATAACTTTGCAACTGTGTTTGAACTTCATGTCAACAGCATATATAACAAAAATTTGAGTAACCATATACCACAAAATATAACTAAATGTAAAGGAAAGGTTTCATGCTATTATTTTAGATGATAAACAATCATCCAATGAAATAGTAAAATAGATTCTTGACCTCAGAAGGTTCCAGGCTCTTCTCATGAGGTGGCACAAGCCATGCAGAACCCAGGAGGAGAAACAAGCCAGTTCAAAACAAGCCAATTCACCCTTCCCATGAGTCACCAGAAGCCATGCTGCATCTGGGAGGAGAAACAAGAAACCAATTTTCCCTTCTCATGAGCCAACCCACATGATAGCAACTGAGGTACAAAAATAACTAAATGCTTGTATTGTTTGACTTTGCAGGCCTAAGGATAGCAGTCTGAGCATCTATTAAGAGGATAGCAATAAGCAACATAATGAATATGGGGAATTTTCTTCTGTCCTGCTTTTGAAATCCAATATTGTTCTGTTTTGTTTTGCTCTGTTTATTATTTTGTTTTATTCAATGTTCTGTTCTGATTGGTTTTATTCTGTTCTGTTCTGTTCTTTTCGATTTTATGTCTGATGGTATGGACAGCTATTTTGAAGAAAACAAGAGACATTATGGTAGCCATTGTTTATTTCTTATTATCTTATTTGGAAGTCCTGTATTGCTTTCATTGTTCTGTTCTGATTAGCTTTATTCCATTTTGTGTCACTTGGTTTTATTCTTTTTAAAATAAAAAAAGAAGGTTCTAATTTCAATTATATACCTCTATAATATATATCTAGTTTGTGCAAAAATGGCTAAATCAATAGAAGAAATATATATACAATAACTATAACGTAAGATGGAAATAAAATTTTCCATTAGAATCTGATTGACAAACAGCTCAATTTCATAGATGCTACTTAACAAGTACTTTTCAATGAGCACTGTTTGTAAGGAATTGAATACTGAGAAAATATTCATGAGCTGTATACAGGATACATAGATGCTGTTTTGCAGTATGGTGACTGAACCCTAGCTATGTCCCCAACTATTTTAATATTTTATTTTGAGACAGAGTCTCAGTAAGTTGCTCAGGCCAGTCTCAAACTTAAAATCTTCCTGCTCAGCTTCCTGAATAGCTGGGATTATAGACATGTACTATGACGCTCAGGCACAAATTTTTTAAATTTCAAATATTAAGATAAGAATCACACAATTACCATAATGTATTTTTAATCATTTGAAATAAACTTTAAAAACCCAATCTTCTTGCTGTATGCTTGGGTTTATGAAATAGTAATACACATGTGAGTGGCACTGAAACCATCTGTTTTTAAACTTTCTTAGTAAAACACAATTTCCAAAACATAACGGTCCTTCTAATAACTTCCACACTTGCATCAATTTAGTCAGCATCTTACACTACTCAATACAGAAAATTTGATTTTCATGAAGGTGGCAAAACTTGCTCTAACACTTTTCTAGCTATAAGCTCTCAACAGATGCTCATCATTAAGACTGTACCAGGGCTCCACACTCAGGAGCTATATAAATGTGTCCTATTAGTACATGGTCAGTCCGTTTGGCAACTCCAGTTCTTCGGACATATGGCAATTGCTGCCCTTTAAAGCCTGAAGTCAAGTCTTTAGGGAATCTGAAAGCCTGCGCTGAAATTACAAGGAGTGTTCATTAGAGACTGCTGGAGGGAAAACATGAAAGACTTCCATTAAAACTATATAAAACAGCTAATTATTTTTAAAAGATTTTTAAAGCATCTAATGCACTCAGCTGTAATAAAACTTATTTATCAACTGAATTATTTTTTAAAGCATTAGTTTCATGACGTGTGCAAGCAATTTTCATGTCTCCCATCTCTTAGGTCAATATATTTAACATTCATTTTACAAAAATGATCAAGTCAAGATTTTCATATCACGGGAGAATTGAAGTATGTACATTTATTGAATGAAGTTGCTTTTAAAGTCAAAATTTTTTTCTAATATTTAGTTTGGTTGAACTCAGCTAAACATACAGAGATATTTCTTTTAAAAGTTTTCTTTTTTCAATTTAAAAATGGTTGCTTTTATTTTTTTCACTTTGAACTAGTAATCATAAACAATGATAGGCACAAAATGATATAAATTAGTCAACACATAAGATTTATCAGATAAAATGTAAAAATATATTAAGAGTAAAATGTTTAAAAGACTATCAGTAAGTTGATAAATAGTTCAAAGAAACCATCTATTTGCCAGGACTTTGCAAAAGAAATGCTATAAATGTTTGGTAATTAACAATTGTTGCGTTTTTATTGTTTAAATGTCCACATACTTTTTAACTTGAGCAGAAAATAAGTCATTATTTGTTTCACAATGAAACAATGTTACTACTGAATATTTATTCCTGTAACAAAACTTTATAAAAGATCTTTATATAAATTTCATTAGCTTGCCTCAGTCATTTCCTGAATCCACATACATGTTGGTTTCCAACAGCCTAATCTCAAAAAGCTATTACAAGCTCGATCCATATGTATAAAAACAGAAAGTGAATACATTAAGACAGTTTAAAAGAATAAAAATCTAAAGAAAACAGATTACCAATGATTTATATGAATGCCTAGTGCTGAAGTTAATTACAAGTAACCCAATAAAATAGTACCTTTATTATTGTACTACAAGTAATAGCTCTAGATGTAAAAACCAGAACTCTTTCTGCTGACTTTTGCATACCCAGTCTCACAGCACACAACATTAGAAATTAAACATGTGGTAAATAAGCCATATGAAAACAGCAGTTTTTAACTAAAAGCAGAAAACTTTCCCGCTGTTTAACCATTTAGGGTCTTCTCTCTGAGCAGAGACCACTGTAATCTGATACCACGCATTCAATGAAAAAATGTTAAGCTTAATATGAAATGAGATTTTCATTTTAATGCTCGAAGTTAACTTCAAGAAAAAATTAACAAACTGGAAAGTAGCATCACATGTGGTTAACAACTCATTAGGATCAGACAGGTTACTTTTTAGGTTTGTGTTATTAAATGATGATCTATCTTCAGAATTTAAAATTTTCAGAACTTTGTATTACATCTACCTATCAAACTTTGGCTTCTGATCTTAAAATATACACTATCTAAAATACATGTATTATACATTACAGTAATTTATTTTAGTTACCAGGAGCCATAACCTATAGCTAATCATTTGCTTAATGGCTTTCCTAGTTAACAAAAATAGGACTTGCCGATCCACAGTAATTCTACAACTCTTTTTCAAACATTTATCAATCCTTAGTGAGATATTAGCTGGTAAAAACTATTTTACAAAAGTCCTAAGACATGTTGTGGATAAACATAATTCCATAAGGCATTCCTAGACCTACAGCCTAAGTGAAATAATGATACATTCATCATCTGAAATGCTTCAAATTTTTGCAGTGCCAACAAAATACTCAGTTATAACTTACAAACACAAATTTTACACACTTACATGTACAAAGCTTTGTTCTGATACATGTGTACAACCTAAATGGTGACATCAAGTGACTAATACATGCGTGATCACTTCACACATTATATTCTTGTAGTGGAAAGATTTCTAGTGATATCTCCTTTTGTCCTTCCCCCTTTCTGATAGGACTCAGGCTGAGAATCGTCATGTTGAATAACTTTTAATGATGATATATTTAGCCAGAAAAAAAAGCTGACGATCAGCAACTAAGGTTAACTGTTATAAAAATACTCTTCAACCACAGACACAAAGGAGGGAGCTAAAAGAAATGTAGTTTAAAAGAAAAGCACTCACTTTTTCAAAGACATTTAGAAATAGCTGGGGTGACAATCCCCATGATAACATCAATGTTACTTGCATGCAGGTACTTTGCTGAGTTTCCTAGAAAAAGCTGTCCTTAACAGCTAGAATAGAAAACTATGGAAGCACATCTGGCAGCCTATGAGAAAATGTGAAAAGTACCCACTAACCTTATCCACATGGAAAAGAAGGATTAAAACTACTAATCTAGTGGGGTGTGTTGGTGCACACCTGTAATCCCAGCACTGTAGGAGGCTAAGGCAGGAGGATCATAAATTTGCTAATTTGCCCAGGCAGATCTTAAAAACATGATTCCATACCTAACAGCTAATTTATGATTTACTTTGCTTCATGGCCGGTTCTACATACCTTTATGTATACTACCAAATCAGATCTTAATGTATCTATTTCACTCAATAAGTAACAAGGTTCAAGCAAGCAAAATGAATTAAGGACACACAGTAAGTAGTAAAAGGAAAAACATTTATTAAAAACTTAAAATCTTCCATCACAGCACTTTCCTCACTTTTCTGCCTCAGCTTTTTTTTAGACATACGCCCACATCATTTTTTCTCCCTTTTTGTTACCATGATGGAAGTGACAGTCACCTTCACACGGTCCTCTTCAAATAGCTGGAGAATTTACCACATGCAAAGCACATAACCAGCATCAGGGTCCTGGTTACCACTTCATTCAGGCTTAAATGAAATTTTGTTAAAAGTATATACATACTTCTGAACTTTTGTATTATAAAATGGTGATTTGACTAAAAATAGACCAAATTTAAAAGGTACAATAAAAGGAATACATATAATTAGTAATAAAATAATGATCCGTTCCTAAATTATGTTCTAACTGTACATGTACTCTAAAGAGACAGTACAATTTAAACCTGGATCCATTATGTTATCTACTATTTAAGAGAAATACGTATGTAAGTAAGCAGCTGAAACCTCAAAGTTATCAGAGTTTGGCATCAAAACAAAGGCATTCTCACACTTTAAACTTTTAACTTATCTTTCTGAAATACATTAACTTCAGTAGGTTTATATGAAATAATAAAAAAGACTAAAGACAAACACTGATAGCTAAGAAAGATACTGACATACCTTAATTATACTAAAATCAAAGAAAACTGTTATGCTCAAGATATTCCTATTTGTGCAACCTTCCCTTTTCCTAATTCTCTTCTTAATCCCAAATTTAAAAGACTAGCTGTAAAACAGGAGGGTGCCATATTAAAACACACTTTATTTTCAGATGTCTCCATGCTCATAGGCTGACTTCCTGTCAGGAAGAGTTCCATTTCTCTGAATACCCCAATCAGCAGGGAACTTGCAGAATTAAGTGCCAGTTGATATTACTTTGTTTTGCATTTACCACCCTGGAGAATAATGTTCAAAGATGTAGTTTTATAGTCAGCATGGTATTATCCTTCTGACTAGACTGCCAAGCCACAGGGTGTAATGCCAGTTCCACAAAATTTACCTTAAAAGGTTGTGTTTTCTAAATCCTAGTGTGCGGTGAATCAACAGGAGGCCTAAATTTCAGATGAAAATCCTATATCTAGAGTGAAACTGTGCTTTCCTTTGCCTATAACATGAACTTTAAATTAATATTATAGAAAAGTTTATAGTCAAGTTCAAATAAAGAGCAATTAATGAGCACTAATCTACCTACCTAAGTATTTTACTTAAAAAGTCCATACTTCATTTTGACTTTGTTTTTCTTGTTCCTTAAAGGCAAATGTCCCTTATCATAGAAATGTTACAAAGTTTTGAACTACTTAAAATATTTTTGCCACAGAAAGCACAGTCATTAAGCTGACTTCAAATAGTTTTAAATAATAGTGTTTCTACCATTTTTCATGACCGATTTCTGGAGCTTGAGCCTTCAACTGCCCATTCCAACTACCACAGGCTTCTCACCTGCTATGACAATTCTGTAGTATCTTCTTTTAAGGTCAACTGCTGTGCACACAAAATTAACTCTGAACATTAGAAACATGAAATGCCTACTCTTTAAACCTCTGTGCATTAGAAAAACAAAGCTTCCACAGTATCCCTGCTCAAAAAGTATGTGATTACACTGGAAACCTATTTCTTCAAATCTGTTAGACCTCACCCTATTGATTCTCATCCCATCTGCAATCCAAAGGTCATAAGTATGGATAATAACCAAGCTCAGGGACAATCAATTTATACTCATTAATTTTCTACAAGTACATTCTAAGAAAGGGAAATAAACACATCAAAAAATAGGGAGGATAATATTATAAAAATGTTGAAATAAAGGGCCAGGGATCTAGCTCAGTCGCCTAAGCACCTGCCTGGCAAGCGCAAGGTTGTGAGTTCAATCCCCAGTGCCGCAAAAAAAATAAAATAAAAACATTGAAATATAAAATTATATTAATCCTAGTTAGACCACACTATATATAAATTAAGCTTTAAAAAAATTGTTCCTCAAAGTCCTAGTTGCCCTGTAAAAACTGGTTGGTTACAAATAGTTAAATAATTTATTTACAACATGTCAAAGTATATGTTTCCTTGTTTAGTGCATTGTGCAAATTTGTTGCCTTACGAGCTGCTTTGAGTATGCTGTAAAGAAATGGTGAGATCATTCTAGTTAAATATAGGTTTGTTTCTTTTCTAAAAACTTGATATTACAACAAAGTATTCATATACTTAGGTGGACACACCATTTTTAACAGCCAGAGGTTCAATATTTGTCATACCATCTTTTTTAGCAGAAGTTGTGATGACTAAAATGAATGCTGGGCTTAGAGCCAACAGTGTGGCTTGGACGTGATAGTTCTCCAAAAAAAGAAAAATCTAAGTGCACAAAATTGGTTTCTTCAAAAAAGGCCATCAGTCCCAACTCTTAACTAAGAACCAAAGCTGATCAGGTAAAGCAGATTTAGAATTGTATCATTTCCTTCCTTCAAAACACCTAAGGAGTCAAAATATCTGTCAGAAGCCTATACATAAGGGTTAATAATTTGTCTTTCAGATTAAACTAGAATTAAATAGAAATAAGATAACTACTAAATAGAATGGAGTCCGTTTTTAACTAATATTTTTGATGAATTCAAAGCTCAAGAATTAACATTACAGAAGGGAACTTTACCTAAATAAGGTAAATATACTGATTTATTCAACAAATATCTATTAAATGTTTGCTGTGCTATTGAGACTAATGAGCACTGCTGAGCAAATGACAAGAAGCCAGGCATGGTGGTGCACACCTGGAATCCCACTATGCTCTTTAAAGATTCAATAGTATGAGTTACTCTATAGGGGTAGATGTAAGATATATACATGTCATACACATAGCATACACACAAGCACACACACACACACATACACAAATTGTTTTGAAAGGCCCTATGATAAAGACACCCAACTGAAAGATGTTTAAACATTTTCCAAATTTATTTAGAACTACACTTTTTACAAACAAAATTCACTATTATCACAGAGTATACCTCCGGAATTAACTGTATTAGAAAATTTGGATCATGAGAACTGATGAAATAAGCACTCAGCTACCAGAATTCAAACCATGGAACATTATATATAAACACTACACAGAGTAGAATAAATGCTTTAGGAACTTGAGTATCTTCTGACCCTGACGAAATTATAAAATCATAAACAGAACCAAGAAAAAAAATTTGACAGAAGACTAAAGTGACTACCACGGAACAAAACCAAAATTCGTATCAGATTACACAGGACTGCTAGCAGGCAGGCATGCACACGTGTGTGTCCCACACTCAGGCATCCTCCATCCAGCATTTACTCACTGCCCCTACATTTTATATTAAAGTACCCATAAAATTCTATTCTGTATGACAATTTTCTGTCCCTCTCATTAATTACTTGTCTCGCACCATTTCAGAGAATAAGCGTTTCATCAAAGGAAGGGGCTCATACTAAAAGCATATAATACATGTTGAGTAAATGAATGAACAAATAATACCATAGTGGTCATAAAGAGCAGACCTTAGTCAAGGCAGTCAGACTTTGTAGTAGATATTGTACAGGACTGAGCCTGGCTAACTGTATATAGAAAATTCAAAAAATATAGTTAAAAATCTCACTATAACCTTGTACAAATGCTTCATACTACAATATTTTCTTATAGATATAAAATGTTACCTTTTCACTAAGCAACATAAGAGTCAAATTTTCTATTTTGTGGTTGGTAACACATGAGCCTTTGTTTCACTGGTTTAATTACTTTTTTAAAACCACACCAGTTTTTAAATACTGAATAGTTTTAGTGCAAAGAAATACAGAGTTCAATTTGTATAATTGAGTAGAAAACAATGTATGTAATTTAAATACAACACAGTATGAGTATCCAAAACCCAGTTGAAACAAATAAATCTCCATTTATTCCTAAAGTAAGTAAAATTAATCCACAGTAACATAAATTAACACAACCTGAAGTAATAGAAGTGGGAATTGATTGCAAAGAGGCACAGGAAACTACCTGGAGTAAGAAGGTTGTTATAAGGTTGTATATGTGTCAATATTCACTGCTCTATACATTAAAAATGCATGCATATTTATTAGATCTAAGTTGTGTCTTAAAGCAGTTTTTTAAGAGGTGAGCATGATTAAGTAAAAGAAAAAGGGAAAAAAAAAGATGCTTTTTATAAATGAATATAATCGCAGTATTTAGAAATAGAATGGCTGACCTAAAGAAAATGAAAACAATACAAAAAGTAATCACTGAAATGTATGTCAATATTTCCTAATAAAAAATTTCAAAAGGCTAAAGTGAAAAATACCGCAATTTGTGATCCATGTCACCACTCATTTGTTCATCGTACAACCATATAAACAATTGCTTCAATAATAATTATGCTGAATATTAGACATAGAATAGAAAATGAAAAGTGCTTGTCTTCAAGAAACTTATAGTCTAAATTTAAGAGGAAGAAAATCCACAGGCAATCTAAAGAAACATGAAATTTCACATACCATGGGTCAGAGAGAGTCCTGAATAAATACTTCATTTAGGCTTAGGATCATGGGGAAGGAGGAAGTCAAGGAAATATGTCTAGAAGAGACTGTAATTTTGCTAGGAGCAGAATGATTTATTTTCCCCATAAATATTCATTGAGCAACTTTTATATGTCAAGAACTGTGCTAGATATTAGGTAATTTTTTTTTACCAGCAGAAACAATTGTTTTTTTCTTTTATACTATTAGTGTATGTTTGCAATATATAGTAATTACTTTCAATTTGAGGAAATGCTATACATATACATCATATCTTCATTTTTTATTCCCTTTCCCATATCCCACCCTGCCCCTAGTATTAAATATATTTTAATAGGAAAAGGAGGAATAGTTACTACCTTACAGAGTCTAGTATATAGTGAAGGAAAACAAAAAAGTAAACAAATCACTGCTAATCTATTACAATTCGTGATAAATGCTATGATGGATGCTAAGATAAGGACAGACAAGAGAGATACAAACTATAGATACAATGGTCTAAAGAAGGAATAATTAAGCTAAACCTCTAAACACGAAGAAGCCAAGAATTAAGAATTAACAAAAGAGGAGCATTTTGCATAAGCCAAGATATTAATCTTATGGCATGCTGGGGTAATTAAATACTTCAGCATGGTAAGAAATCAGACTCAAGCAATAAAAGAGAACTAACAGTGGTCATTTTTTGTTTTTCTTAATAACCTACTCATAATCAAATACCTATAACAACCATGAAGAGGAAGAGTTTACGAATCAAAAAGGCAAAAGGAATAGCATCAGTGTTACACACTGGGAAGGGACAAACTCAATACAGAGTAGAAACTCAGCACTAGGGCTGGGGATTTAGCTCAGCGGCTTAAGTGCCTTCTTGGCAAGTATGAGGCCATGAGAGTTCAATCCCCGGCAACAAAAAAAAAAAAAAAAAAAAAAAAACCTCAGCACTGAAGAAAAGAAATTATAGGAAAGTAAAGGAAAAGACATGCATTTTACTATTAAGATTCAGAAAAAAATTCGAACACAAAACTGACATAAAAGAATCCTAAGAATAGAAATATCTGGTTATTATGAGTATTATGGTTTTTAAATTAATAGTTCAGAGGCATAAACACCTACTCAAAATTGACCAAACTTTATTACCTTTGTGTGAAGAAAATATTTCTCCAAATTGTTTTGATTAAAAAAAAATCCTTAAAGAAAAATCAGATTAAGGCACTATTTTAAATTTCCTTTTACAAATTAATTACTCAGGATGCTGGGCCAGACTACATGGTGCTTCTATTTTTTCTATATACTGTATGCATTTCTGATAAATGGGAAAAGAATAGATGACCTGGCAGAAGGCTCAGACAATAATGTGTGATTTACAGGACACGAATGCAGCTACCACAAGATTTATCTGACAGCCCTCTCCGATAGTGGACTGTTGAGTATCCGATGGAATGATTTCTAGTCTAGAAAGTCTACTACTGAGTAGCCATACACATTATTTATTTATTAGATGTTTTGGGTTGAAACCATTTTTAAATGATGCACTTCACAATGCAGAGTCATAAATTTAGCTTTAACCCAAGAAGGGAGGTAGTGTTATTGGAATGTATGTCACACTGAATTAGGATGAGCAACCTAAAGCTTTTATAAAGTGGCCTTGAATGCAATGTCAATTCTTTCAAAAATGATATTAATGTCAAATGAGCAAGATACAAACACTGTACAGAACACTGGAGTAATATTACTTCAAACATTTATTTAATGTTTACTTTAAATGCATACAGGTTTCTACCAGGTTTACATACATGCAGAACTAATATGGGGCACAAATGAGTTACATGCTTGTGACAAAATGAATCTGAAATACAGTTAGGAATTTGTTTAACTGTTTTGTGTGCATTGGAGAACACACAGTTTCCTGAAGAATACATGCAGTCTCACTTTAAGAAATAAAACGATTTAAATTAACCGCTAGTTTAGTTCTTGAATTGTTTTATATAAAATTCAGTAATCCTAATAATTATATATTAATGTATGCTGCAGATGTGGCTCAAAGGTAGAACACTTGTCTAGCATGTTTGAAGCCCTGAATTCAGTCTACAGCACAGAAAAAAAGTTACACCACACTAATAATTCTTAATATGTGGATACATGTGTATGTGTGTGTTTAATGCTGACTATTGCTAGAGAGCTTTCAACTCTTAAACACTAACATTTCACCTAAATGCTCACAATTTAAATGAAATAAAATATAAAATGGGGCTAAATCAACTAATGAGTGAGTGAACACTGGAAAATACAATGCTAGTTGAATCTTTAAAAAGATACAATTATTTGTGTGGTCTCACTGGCAGCAAACCACATGCGATCATCTCATTTCTTAAAGTTAGGTTCTAATTTTCTTTTGGAATAAAATGTGGTTGAACACCTTATTTTGAAAATTGCAAAAAAAAAAGGTTTTGAATGAATTCAAGAAAAATAATCAGAATATGGATGATTGTCATGAAATTAACACCAACTAATTTGTAAAGTTCTAAATCAAATTTGCAGATGCTAAGTTCATAAGCATATCCCATTATTTATGTGATTAAAAAGGAGTTTTTGACCTGATCTTTCGATCTTTGGCACTCAATCCTCTCCATCTCCTCTTAAAAAATTAATTAAAATTTTAGCAAGATGGTAGCTTTTTACTTCCCACCCAATCTCAGACTAAAAAAAATTATCAATCAAATTCAAGACATCCCCACTCAGTATCTGCAAAATGTCGACTTGAAATTCAATTTCATATCTCTTAAGCTTTCATGTAGAAAAAGACAGTTCACTTCTTAACAAAATAAATCACTTCTGTGATTACCAAGTTGACCTCTTTGAATTAGGAAAATTCAAAGTGAAAAATGTAATTATCACCCTGGAACAATCTGTATACATCTGGAGCTAATTCTGGCTTCATTTTTCACATCATTTTTCACACTGTGCTACATCTTGTGTAGATGCCACAGAACTTTTGAAGAACTCATAAAAAACGCTAAGGACTTCAAATACCCACTAATGTATGCTACTCAAACAAAACCCTTGAGAATTTCCAACTTTTGAAAGTTATTCTAGCAAGTCATCTTTATATATCATCTGATTGGATAAGTATTAAGCAGAACCGTAACACACATGACAAACAGGTGTGCAGCAACATGTCATTCTCTATCTTTGTAGCTTCTAACATTCAAATATATAATACAGTCTATCTGAAATAGCTTGCATATACCAGAAAATACATTCAATTCTAAACCAGCAAGTAGACTTCCTGATCAAAACTCACCTATGAAAGAGTTGTATCACTATAAACAACAAATCCATATTCCTATGAAGAAACCCCAAGTGAACGCTTCTTAAAAGGGTAATTTCATGCAGATATAAGAATAATATATGGTAATCTCCAGTCAAGAAATAGAATAGCAATTATTTCAAATCACATGGCTTTATGAGAAATTTTATCTAATCAGTTTTAAAAGAAATGGAGCTTTCTAAAGGAGATTATTAAATTATTAAAGCATAATTCTTGCTAACTTTAAGAATAATAAACCCACTAAGAACCAGTAATAAACCACAGCTACTCCTCACAAGTTCATTATTAAAAAAATCCATTAAATGTAATCTCTGGAAGTAATTGTTCTTACTGCATTTTACTGAGAATGCATAGTATTGATTTTTCACACCTTCTATGATTCTTTAATTTGTATTCATGAAATGTCCATCAGCACAGTCTAAGTAAATTTGGTAATATAGGCATTAAAACAAATAAATCGATGCAAAGAAACATTAATTTTACATTATCCTTATTCGTTAGGCAAGTAAACCATGAGAGTTGTAAATGAAGGTCAAAGGTGTTGAAATGGGTCAAAACCCTTGACCTCTAGACCAATACCCTTCCTATTAAAAAGAGCTATTTTAAAGTTTTAAGTAGGGGAATTTACTACCAGCAAGATATCACTTTTAAAAGACTACAAAGAAAACTCTCAATAAAAACATTCATCTGTTTAATTGCAAAACAAAAACAAACAATCATAAGGTACAAGATTTTTAAATATGTTTTAAAAGTCACTGAAGTTTACCACTTGAGGTACAATGTTTTAAACATGAAAGTAATTTTGCTCTTAGGAATTTATTTTCTACATCTTATTATGATGGCTGCCACATTTTGGTTGATGCTTTCCCAAGTCTGCTGTGTATGTCAAAAATAATTAGCAATGACAAGGATTCAAAATTATTTATCACTCGTTTTATAACCTCTGCACAAAAGGGAAGCAAACCCATGATTCCCAGTGGAATCAGAGTGGCACTCCACAAAGTATAGAAATAAATCTACTTCCATACACTTAATGTACACAGCAAAGAAACTTAGTCATCTCTAGATCTTTTGATCTAGACATTTTCAGTGAGATAATAAAAACCTTTGTTTTTCAATTATGTATCTCTCTTTTCTCTCAGTACTTGCTTTAAAACCATGTACTAATATCAAGGACAAGAAATAATCCTTTTAAGATAAAAATAAAATTAAGTTAAAACAGCAAACTCAAAACTGATTGCAAAAATAGAATTTCCTTGTCAACAAAAATTCATGTGAGAATTTAACTCATAACTTACCTGAGAACACAGTAGCATAACCAACTCCACGACTGAACTACTAGACTTCATGCAAACCAGACCTAAAGAGAATTTTTTTTAAAGTTATAAAGTAAAAAAATAAAAGAAGATGACAAATTCTCTATACAATTTTGTTCCAGTTGGTCTTAAAATATGACATTATTATCTAAGAACCATACCCATAACACATATGACTATATCATTCAACGAGGTACTCCACGGTTACTTTAAACCTAACACCAAAACTACCACCATTTTTGTCAAGTATTTCAGCTTTCAAAGTGCTAAAACATATATTACAATATAATGACATTTCACAATACTCATATAAATGTGCACAGCATATGCCATGTTGATCAATATCATCTACATTTTGTTTTGGAGAGAGTTGATCGTTATACATGCAGAGAAGGGAAATGGCTCCCTGACCTTTGCTTTCTCCACCACACTCTCTCCCTTCAACCCTCTAGCTATCAATCAAGTTTCCATTTTGTTTCATGGCAGCAGACATCCCAAACACTCTTATTAGTACCCTGACCTCTGACCTCACACTAAACCTTAACAGAAATGCAAGCCATTGTGTGCTATATATTCCTGACTTCTTATAAATTAATTTATTTACATTTTCTCTTTTATGTTTTATTTTGGAAGGAACTTTCATATAGCTAATATCTATCTAAAGAATTCTTTGGTTTTAATTATTAATAAAATCTAAAGCAGTTCATTCAAAGAACATTATATAACTAGTATTTTAAGAAAGCAATATCAATAATTGGCTAAAATTACTAAATCATACTATGAAAAACAGAAAGCTACAATTGTTAATTCTATATTGGGGGGGCAAGCACAAGCATAGGTTCCAAGGTATATGTAGTACCTAAAATAATTCCTAGAGGCTCTCCCTTATTTTTCTCCATTGAAGTTCCTTTATGTACTCTACCCATTTCCTCTTGCACTTTCACTCTACTTATTTCTTCCCTTTTTGAATAATAATGCCTTACACTCAATATGTTGGCATTTTGAAGCTTGAAATCACATTCAAATCAAACAGGCTGTTCACCCCATCATTTTTAAAGCTAGAACCATTTTTCTCAAGTGTTTGAAATGGTGGTAACACTGTTAGCACCAGCCTAAAAATTAACTAAAGACTGTTTGCACATTGCATTAGGCAAGCAAGTTATTAACCAAGCCAAAGTGCAGGTTCTATAAGGCTAAGATGAATATAGCTCATCAGACTAATTCTGCCACCACTGAAAGGGAAGGGATAGGGCACAGCCCATCTCTCATCACTGCTGTGGCCCTCTGCTGGCCTGAAACCTTGCCACTTTCCTTAATACAAAACCCAGAGACAAAAAGCTGAGAGTCACTGCAACTTCAAAACCTACTTCCAATGAGCAAATTCAGAACGTGCTACAATTAGTTCAATAATTCTTATTGTGCTACGCAAGAGGGATCAAAATTTCTACTACTGGGTCCTGAGCTGGGCCATTTATGTCTGTTCACATAATTAACAACCAGGATAGAAAGGACTTTGGGCTCTCCAAAATTAAGAGATTTATAGATGTTCTTCTCTCCCCTTTACCACACATGGAATGCTCAAAAACAATATATTTAAGGAAAAATTATAGATGTATACACATGTACTTATTTACATATGTATCTCCACTGACCAGTAACCTGAATGCTCACAATACCAATGTCAGTAAAATGCCAACTAATACTTCATAGTTTCATTGGAAATATTAATGTGTTTTTTTGTTTTTTTGTTTTTTGTTTGCAGAGCATGGGAATAGACTTGTTGGGAAGTAGGCAGTGTAGTATGTTCAAGTGACAAAGGACTTCAGAGGTCACAGAGACCTGATACTAGATCTGTAATACTAAGCTCTCTGCCTGAAAGACATCAATACTATAAACACGAATATATAACTGTCAAGTATCAATTTTAAAAAATGTTTGGTAAGTGAAATAAAAATTATGAGAAAGTCTTGTAAACACACTCTTCAATTTTTCAATTCGATTATTTTTTAATTTTACTAGTTAATGAAAGTCCTTCATTATCTCATCAAAGAGACTGCAGCCAAATAAATTATTTCCTTTAACAGATCAAAGTAAATTGTTACCCAAAATGTAACTGAATGTTTCTAAAACCAAAACATTCTTTTTCAAATACATTCATCGCTACTCTTTGACTCTATGGGAATGAGATCAGTCATATACAGTTGTAACAGAGATGAAATTCTTCACGAAAGCTTAATAATTAAATATAGTTATTTTAAGGTTGAAATGAAGGGCTAATAGACCATGGTTGATACTCTACAAATATCTTAAACTATTAACTTACCTAAACCTTGCATTTCCATAAAACTCTAATACAGGCATCTTAAACTATTAGCCTACGTAAGCCTTCAAAAAGAGAAGCTTTTTCACAAGTTTTAAGAAAGTTTTTAGTGAATCATTTATCTACTGACACACAACCAAAAATATGACAACTAAAGCTAAAAGTTGATATTTAAAGATGCCATAGTGTACATGGGAATGTTTCCTCAGGATGTTTGATCTTGAGTAGAACACAGGCTTCTTATCCTAAATCACTGACCACGAACAAAGATAAGGAGACCCAGCTATCATCTAGCCCAAGCATTTTTGAAATAAAAATTTCATTCTATATCATCACTGATGAAAGTTCTGCAGCTTCTTAAAAAGTACTAGTTTGGAAGTGAAGATTGATGTTTTGAAGTCAGTCTACATCCTTAAATAAAACAAATTGCTTGAAAAACTGTCCTCTGTTGAACGAGTATGTGCTGCCAGGGGAAGTTCAGAGTAAATCTTCTCACAAGAAGTCTTATCAAAGGCTTAAACAAACACCATGTATTTATTACTCATTTAAGTTTTTAATCTTGCAAGTAAATGCAAATAAAGAAAAATTGCCTACTTGTTCCTTCAATAAGCAGTTCTTGTCCGTGGCTACCCAAAAGTGTTCGAGAAAGAAAAGGTGCAAAATCCACAAAAATCTCTCGCAGAAGAGGAGCTGCCTTCTCCAAAGCGTGTTCCAGTCTCTCTGTAATACTAACAGGAAGATGTCATGTGATGCAACTCACTCAATTGATCAATTTTCCAGTTTTTAAAATAAAATATATTCCCATAAAAATGTAAAATTAGGTGAAAAATAAAATATGACCTAAAGAGGCATCACTGTTTTGCCTGTAGGTCATTCTACCTAAACACTCTTTTCTTCCCGATCTACTTATTCTTAGGGCAACCTGGTTAACAACTTTCCCAAGTATCAGCTCTTAGTGGAAGCCCTCACTCCTCAGTTAAGAGCATTTTCTTTGTAGCCCCATTATGGCCTCAACAAACTCAAGACTTCATCAGAGTTGTCTGTTCACCATAAAACTATCAGCACCTTGGATTCAAGAACAAGTCTTCAGTTCTAAGTTGTCAGCTACAGTCTATGACACAGACTCACTAAATGTGTATGCACTGAAGGAAACACTTCATGCGCTTTTTTGCTTAATTCTGTAACATATGGGCACATTTATAATGATCTCAATTTATGTATAATCTCTATGAATGTGTACATAGATGCATACATACATATATACATAAACATTTACATGTAATGAGTTTTTTAAAGGCCCCCGTATATTAAGAAATTGGGAGGTAGCCACAGACTTAAAGCAAAACAAATTACCCTCTACGTATCTGTTCATAGTAGTTCTCCAGTTTATATTATGCCCCTGCTACTGAGTTATCAATGAAAACTTATATAAGTTTCTGCTCTCAGTGGTCATCCGTCACTGTTACTACCTTTAATACTATTTCTCTGTTATATCACATAAATCTTCTTAACCCTGAATGATATCACAAATACAAGCCAATGCTCCCAGGGCCTACTGTGGAGTACCATTTTTGCAATATGGTAAGGAAAATCCAGAGTTTTGCATCCACTAAAGCTGTAGTAGTAGAAAATGTGTTCACTGCATTCCAAATTAAATTTTGAAACTCATACTTCCAATTAAACAAAACTAATGACAATATAGAGGCTTTGATAGACGAGCTGTCTCTATAGCTGCAGCATTTTAAAAGGAAAAACAATGAATTATAAGCATTTGATGTATAATTATTTGAAATCTACGTCATACATTTATATAAATGAAATCTGTTATGCATGTAGCATTTATTACTAAGTCATTTCTTATAAACATTTGATATATCTTTTGAAATAAAATGAACTTCTAAAATAATCCCAAGCATTCAAATGTCATGTCTACAAAAAAAAGGAGAAAAGGAGGGAAAAAGCAAAGGAAGAATAAAAAAAAGAAAGGAATGAGGGAAGAAAAACATACCTAGAGTCATTAAAAAACATAAATTACAATATCCAAGTTAATGGCTTACTCACCTCATATTTGAGACTGGGTCTTGTAGAACTGAACCAACTGTGGGAACTGAGGGCAAGTTTGCATTAGATGGTCTACTGCCTATAAAAGAAAAAAGGAAATCTGTTTTTAATACAAGGATTTGAACAAACAGGATATCTTTATACTAGTCAACAAAAAATATACCACAATGCATTTTTTAAACACCCATTGCTATTTGGATAACTTAAAGTCTAATAATGTTTTTCTTCAATCTTTCCATAGGTCAATTAAAAGGTCAATTATTAGGCTAAGCAATCCTTGTATCCAAGAGTTGAAGACTTAACACAAAAGTAAATTCTAATTCACTAAATTAGGTTCAACATTCTTTCAAATTCACTAAATTAGGTTCAAAGTTCAACACAAAGTGTCAAAAGAAATTGGCAAGCAGAAGCATTCTTTTAAATGAAGTGAAAATCAGAAGCAACTAGTTAGAACATGAACTAAATGGTTATAACTCCACAACCATGAAAACTGTCCTTATTCAGGTATTAGATAATTTCTGCTATGCCCCAAATGCTTCTGAGTCTTGTCTGCAAACAACCAAGGAACACCTGAGAAACAACTTTCTTAAACAATTCAAGCAAATTTATACTTTCTCATTTATAAAATATCCTCTCTAGTTACTGTAAATAACTTACTGTTACTTGTTATAGTGTATTGCAAATGACTTTTGATTTCATTATAGTCATAGAAGGGACAACAGCAAGGCCACTGGGAAAGGGGTATGGGAGTTTGGCACTTCCTGGCACAACGGCCCCACTGAAGACATGGGGTAGTGGCCTACTCTACTGAAAACCCACTGTGACAAGTCACAGGACTGGTACCTTGAGACCATGGTTACCACTGGCCCCACTTCCCTCTATTACAGGGAGCTAAGTTAGACAGAAATTAATTTAAGTCAGAAAGAGACTGGGCCATCAAGGAACTCAGCACAAAAAAATAAAGACACTAGAATTGTGACATCTGAAGAAGGCCAGGCTTCAAGATGAAGATGCAATGGCCAGGCCTACATGCCTCCCTAAGGCATAAACAGTAACTTGGAATTAGCGCCACCTGGTCCAGTGAGTCCAGAGAGGCATCAGATACCCAGGTGAGTGACCAGAGCATCTGGACCATTCCTTCCCCAAAATGCCTTTGCTCTTTCCATGTACCCTTGGCTATATGACTTGTTTCCCCACTGAATAGATACTGGCTAAGCAGCTACACTTATAATCCTACAGGTTGATTATGGTTTGAACCAGTTGTGACTCTGCTATATAAAACACCCTGACAAAGGGCCTCTGTGGTCACCTGCTGGGGGCCCTCCTGGAAATCAAGGAGCTATTCTTCTCCTTATTTCCAATAAAACTCTCCTAACTTGTTCCTTTGGTTCACAACTTCATTCCTCAATGTCATGAGACCACAAACTCCACACATCTAACAAGTTGGAAGTTATATTTCTTCTACATCACTTCGTGGCTTCACTCTTCCCATTCACTTTTTTAAGTGTTCTAACTACTGTATAGAACTTTTTGAAAGCAAAACCCTCAAATTTTTTATCCATCTATCTCTAGAGTCTAGAAAATCTAACACAAAAGAATATCAACTTCTGTGAATTTCAGAAATGGTTCCTGCAGTTATTGTCAACTCCTTTGTTTTAATAGGTAAATATTTTCAACCTGGTATACACTTCACTTTCTATTTCCTACTATTTTTGTCACTAAGCAGCTCTCTAGCATCCAGCAGCTGACCTGGTATATTATCTAGGACTTAATGGTGTTATAAACCGAACTGGGTCTCACAGCTACATCTTAGTGTTTCTTATTGAATATAAACAATTTCCCAAACTATTAACATCACACAAAGGCACTGTGACCATGAAGAACTAACGTAAAACAATACCATTCTAGAACCATGCCCCAAAAGAGATAGTCCAAATAACAAAAATAACCAAACATCCCAAACTCTAACACAAGTGACTTTTCTTTATAAATTACATCGTTAGCCTCAGTCAAAGCTTCCATATTTTTAGATAATATTATGTCTAATCCCAGAACTACCCTTGCTTCCTGGCAGTATTCAATCCAAATACTTCCCTTCAACTTCAAAATTACCAAATACAAGCTCAAATCCTATAAATTCTATTACTGAGATGCTCCTAGTTTTGCCATTATTTCCATTTTCCCTTACTGCAAAGAGTAATAAACCAACTTATTCAACCAAAAATGTAGTAGTGGTAGTAGTCAGCTGGAGAACATTGACAAACACTTTACACAAAGTCAGGAAGAGAAAGAACTGAGCTGAGAAAGGTAGCAATCCAGGGTCTATTTAAAAAGAACCAGAATTAAGGAAATCTCTACTGGATTTATACTACTTTTCCATACGACCTATTTCATGGTGGTAAAATATACGGTATTCCACAGAGTAGCACCTCTCAAATCAAGAAGCATTTTACAATCAAAGGTATACAACTTTAGTGAACAGAAAGTTGAATACTAATTGTGGGGTAAAACCAAGAAAGCAACAGAATCAAATCTAAGATTTTTGTAAGTATTTGAAAACTGTACTTTGCCAGTTTCTGTTACCAAGAAAAAAAGAAAAGAATATATATGGGAAAACAGTTGCACAAGCTAAACTCACTGAGTATAATACTGCTAATGGTATGCTTGTGGGAAAAGTAAGTATCTAAGAATTAAGGGTTCTGCTGTTGTTTGGTTCTAAAGTCATAAGCCATGGAAACCCTTCCGCTCTCCTCACTACAAAGGACTCAAATTACAGCAGTACATATAATTGGATTTAAAAGTGTAGAACTCTGAGGATCTGTAACCCTGTATCACAACTACAGTGAGTTATATTCTCATTGTGAACAAAATATAAAAATAATGTGCTTGAAAGAGAATGAAATTCCTTTCCCAAACTTTTATAAACTACTGGTTATCTGGAACAGATTAAGAAAGAGCCTGTATCAGGATGGTCACTGAAGAATCTGTATCAGGGTTGGCCCAGAAGAAGTACTGGAGCCCAAACAATGAGAAGAGGACAAAAGAAGAAGGAGAAGAAGAAAATGGAGGAAGAAGATGATGGAGGAGGAGGAAGAGGAAGACAGAGGAAGTGGGGGGGAGAAAAACTATGAGGCAAAGCTGGATATTAAAGTTTCCCGTTAAGTTGTGTTATAATAAAGAGAGAAGTTGAAATAAACATTTATGAATCAGTGTACATATTTTATATATACTTTTATGTTACAACCATACAAAAATAAGTATCTATAAAAATACATACACAATATAAATATACATACACTGTCCCTAATTACGTCCACTGAAAAGATCTGGAAGGAACAGCATTTTAACACCTCTATGCAGATCTTAGTCTCCAAATACTACTTACTAAAAGAAAAAAAAATTACTAGAGATGTAGAAGAAAAGCATAAAATGAGCTTCAAACATCTATTTGTGTATTCTAGAAGGTAAGGGAATGGCCAAGAACTCATAGCATATGTCACAAGGGCATAGGAGCTAATTTGAAAGGACTCCCACTAACCAAATTGGGGATGATCTGAGCATAAAATAAATAATAAGGTAAATGACTATAACCCATCTAGCAAAGTAGGAAACCACAAGACCATATTGATATGAATAAACTAACAATCTGAGGAATGGATTATTTAACAAATTACAAAGTACTTCCTCACAAAACATTATGAATTAAAAGATAAAGTGCAACTTTATAATATACCAACCTAGGGGTGGAGGTGTAGCTCAGAGGTAAAGTGCTGGCCTAGCATGCATGAAGAAAAAACACAGAAGAAAAGATGGAAGAAAGGTAGCAGAGAAGAGGACGCAAAGGATGACAGGAGGGAAGCCTGACACATCACTCTGATCAAGTGCTCAAAGTTGTCATCAGTATTCAGACAAATCTAAATTAAGCACAGGGCTGGGAACACAGCTCAGGGGTACAGCATGTGCTTAGCATACACAAGGCCCTGGGTTTAATTCCCAGTACTACTGCTCTACTACTACTACTGATGATGATGATGATGATGATGATGATGACGACAACGACGACGACGACAATGAAGATGATGATAAGCTCCATGTGATTGAACTTTTTTCATATCTGTTCTATAATATTCTTCTTGAAGAAACATAGTCTCTTTCTAATGAGAAAAATACCAGATCAACCTAAATTCAGAGACTTTCATCTGTGTTGCTTCCAATTCCTGGTAAAGATTTTTTTTGTCTGATCCAACTTTAGTCAGGCTCCTAAACTACCTCCCAGGTCTATCTGTGCTCTTCCTTGTGAAACCCAGTTTTAATAACAACTCTGCTAAGTCAGATTAGCAAGAAATTCCCCTCCAGTCCTATCCCTCACAAATATCTAACTAGGTTCTTTATCCTCCAACATCTGCCCAGGTAATGTGTTCCATATCCTTCACCACACTGATCATACATGAGATGACAGAAGACCACCCAAGCAGTAGTATTCAGTCAGAATCCTCTTATTGGTTTAACCAGAATCCCTCTTTATCTCTGATGTCTCCTCTTGGTAATTTTCTGTCCATCAACCTCTATCCTGCTCCTTGACTTTAAATTCCACTTGGTCACATTGTATACGGAATTAAGCCAGTTCTATGCTGTGGTCTCCTTTCCCCTACTGCATTATTGTGAATAAAATCTGCTTTTGCCACTTTAACTGTTTTCCAGCTGTTTTTTCTTTGTCACAAGTATAATGTTTTATCATAAGCTTAGAGAAATCTATGTGATTTTTTTTACATAACTTCATAAAAGTTAATAAAAACAAACCTCAAATGTTGATGCATGTTGCCAATTTGTCTTTGAGAAAGAATAAACAATTAACACTCCTTTATTATTGGTGAAATGTGTCTTCTCAATTTACTGGTCACCTCATGAAATAGGAAATACAGCATTTTTATTGGAATGTTTTTCTTCATGACTTATAATCACTCTTTATTTATAATCACTAATATCTAACTTTTACCATACATTATAAATACTTTTGAAGTGTACAGTGATTATTCACTATGCAAAATTCTAGTCTTCTCCTTAAATCATCTGTACCAGTATGACACAGAAAGCAGAAATATTACCAAACTTTAGTAAGATTCTTACAATACCTAAACTAATGCAAAGTACTTAAAATATAGATCCTCCAATATCACTTTCCCACAGTTTTGCAAAGTCTTCCTCTGAGTGATTCACTATACTTGTATGTGTGTAGTTTATGCTTACCAATTTTCATTCCATTGTGTCTTCTATTTGCATGTATATTACTTACCTACAAAATTCACCCAAGAAATACAAAAGATTTTCCACTCTTTTTCTCCTGAAACCCATTCTCTTTCCTACTTTCAAAACAAAACGCCAGGTTGCCCTAGACTATAGCATTTCTCCACCACACCTACAGGAACCCTGCCATCCTCCCATGCTATCTCAATCACTGACCTCTTAGATAATTTCCATTGCCATTATTTTTTTAAAAAATGTTTCACCCTGACAGAAAACACCTCACCAATCACCTGTGATCCAGCCATTTTCAAAATGAATCCTAACTTGATTGCTATCAGGCGAATCTCTAATCACAACAACACCCATAAGCAGTTGTTTTAAAACTGAAATAATTTAGGAAACATTAAGGAATAGGAGTTTGAACGCAGGCTCTGCAATTTACTATGTGACCCTGGGCAAGTTATTTAAGCCCTCTATGCCTTACTTCACTCATCTATAAGGTAACAGTGGTACTTAGTTCATATAATTATTTTGAGTGTTAAAGCACTTGGAAAGGGGCTGGGCCATAGTAAACATAATAAAATGACTGCTCTCTTCCCTTAAAATATGCAAAGAAAATGACCACACTTCACTTTTCTCTGTACTTTAGGCGGAAGACACACCCAACTTCTTCAACAGTTATTGATGTGACATAAAACATAGGTAAAACTGAGGGGAAAATCTGAAAACATCCTCTAGCTTCGTTCGCTTTTACCACCAACATGAGAGGTCACATGGCCAATCTGTATATTCCCATTAGCTCTGCCGTGGATAATGTACCTCTGATAGACAGCTCACGATGGTAACACTCACCCACGTTGTTTTTCAGGATGTTTACCATCTTGACTCAGTTGAAACCACTTACCTTTTACTTGGACCTGTGCAGGGGTCCAATGAGTGACCTTCTGACATAAGAGGGCTGAACTGAAAACTCCATTCTCAGATCACACTGACATTTCTGAACAAGCATCCTATGTAGGGCCATGAAGTTTGACTACATGTATGCAGATCACTGACTACTTCACCACTCCCTGTCCCTAGTCATCCATCCCTATGCCTCAGACCACCCTGATTCTCTGTCCCATAAATACCCTAAACTCTATCCTTGGGCAAGCAGATTTGAGATTGAAGACTCCCCTCTCCTCATGATTAGTACCTTGACTCACGAATAAAGCCAATTTTGCAAAATTTGTCCTTTCAGTAACTAGCATACTATACAGTGGGCAAAACAAGCCTGGTTCGGTAACAATGTTAAGCTTTTTTTTACTAGCGTGTACACTTTTGCAGTACTTGAAGATTTTATCATTGTAGGGAATTGGTACACTTACAAAACATATCTTAATTCTTCTTGCTTCCTCTTCCCCTCCCCAGTTCGTCAATATAGTTGAACTTAAATGAAATGAAGTTTTTAAAGTATCTTTTAAAAGATTCACTAAAAAAAAAAAATCTAAACCAATTCTATTGAAAACTGAAAAAGCAAAAAATCAATCCTAGATATAACTGTTATAAAAGTGGATTTCTGTTGTTTTGTTTTGTTTTGTTTTCATTTATCAAATTGGTATAAAAACTAAACATGGTCACTGTCCTCTGGAAGAAAGCCTTTTCCTGAAACCCAGTCACCACCTCACAACACCCCCAGAGCTTTCTCAGGCCATCTCAACTGTCCCTGGGCATCCTGATTCAAGGTAACTTCTAGTCAAGACACATAAAGTTAAATTCTAGGTATGCACAAGCACAGCCAGCATCTATGCAGAGGTTTTGTAGATCTAACTGATTAAGAAAGAGCAAGGATATGAGGTGACCTGGCCTTTCCAGAAATATGCTTGGTCTTTAAGAGAACACATGATTAGTAATTACCAATTTTGATTACCAGGTCTCAAACACAAAGCTCCAGAAATATGAACTATGTGAGCTCACACACCTGTCCCAGGCCAAGCTCCTTAGGGAGGTGGCAGTGCAGCAATCTGCCCCAATTAACTTCTGCACAATTACTCAGCTCACATGTTAGAGCAAGCACACACTTAGCACAAAATGAATCTAAGTATGATCTTTCCTTTCCTCCACATACTTTCTTCCCCTCCCTTTGATAATCAGAGCTGACTTTTCTTTCTACTGGGAATTTTGGATTGCTGACGTTAAGTCACATTCTCAACATCCTGGCTCAAGTGAGAGCTACCCATACCCAAAACAATGGAGCTAGCGGTCAACATGCACAGGATTAATTTTAAAATGAAACCAAGGCACATATGTCCTCACGCTGACAAATAAATATATTTTTATTTATATAAAATAAACATATTTTTATATATGTTTCTTACATAAAATATATATTTGTTTATATATATATTTCTACTTTGTCAGAAAAATTTTGTTACTGTATTTTTCAGAATAAAATTTCAAATTAGAGGGGAAAACTAAGCAAAGTTCAAAATATCTTTTCTTGTCCTGTGGAATCTGACATTAAGAACTGAACCCAGGGCCTCTGGCAGACTAGGTAAGAACTAGAGTCCTGAGCTATGCTCCTGGCCCTTTATTTTTATTTTTATTTTATTGTCAAACAAGGTCTCACTAAAGCATCCAGGCTAGCCTCAAACTTGCAATCCTCCTGCCTCCGCTTCAGGTGTAGCTGGGACCACTGAGAATGTATCACTGAGTGCAGCTAGAATCTGGCATTTCTGAGAGCCAGGTCCAGTCTCTCCAATCATACATATTATTCCAATTACTTCAGGGGTTCAAGAGCTTTATTGGACTCATTCAATGAGACCCGCAATTTCCCAGATTCTTCAGAGTAAGATAATCCTTGAATAATGGTTGGCCACTCCCATAACTATGATTAGTAAAATAGTTTTGTTTTGGGGAGTTTGTCTTTGTTTTTTGCCTGATGGTAATTTTTAATGCCTTTTTACTTTTATTACATAACATTCCCCAATTAGTTTTTTGGTTTTTTGTTGTTTGGTTTGGTTTTGTTTTTTGGTACCGGAGATCAAATTCACAACCTCACACTTGCCAGGCAGGCACCATGCTGCTAAGCTATATCCCCAGCCCCCTAAAATGTTTTGACAGCTCTTCTTGAACGTCTATCAGGTTAACAGAAAGGAACACATAAGGGCTCATCTACGTAAACGATGGGAATAATCCCCAAAAAATGTTTGCATGAAGCATTAGGCGGTAATTGTAAAACAAAATTAGCTTTTACTGTGATAACTGATCTAATTTTATTTTAATGAGTTGAAATGCACGTTAAAATCTGAAACAGAAGGCTCTAAATGAAACAGTAACAGAAATTACTTCCTGACACTACCCTAGAAGACATACCAATTTTCATGCCTAAAAGAGACTACAGCAAAAAGAGATTTACAAAACAGTCTTTCTAACTTGGAAGATGCTTGGCCAACAAGGATAAACAAATTAACTGGCAATAGTGTAAGAAAAAAGTATTCACATTAGAGAGTAAACTAAATGTATGAGCAATTTCACACCAAGTTGTACTTCACCACCAGCAGAAAGAAAATGTAATCCCAAATACATTAAGCATATTTTCAACTCAGGAAAAAATAATAATAAAAACTCAAGACAATTTACTTCAGATTAATTTAACATTAAATATTTCCAAAAGAGGATCACACAAATCCAAGTGCAGAAGCTTGTTCTAACATGCGGAAGAACACTGACTTGTCTTTTCCTTATCCCTACACTGATAAACTGGCTCTTTCAAACTGACAGGTTTCCAGGCATTCAAAAGAACAAAAAGGAAAATGCAAACAGTTCATCTGTCTAGTGTCTGTGGAGGGAATAGTCAATTGTTTACTCAACATCCCTAAGGGTCTAAATAACCGATGTCCCTTACAATAAAAAATTACTACAATGAATGCAAATTTTAATACCTAAACACTGCTACACTATACTATTTGTGTGTTTGTGTGTTTGTGTGTGTGTGTGTGTCTGTCTGTCTGTCTGTTTCTTGGACCACTTAATTCTGTGAGGGATAGTCTATGTGCTCAGTAAGAACTCCTCAGTGAAGCCAGGCATGGTGGCGCCACCTGCAATCCCAGCACTCTGGAGGCTGAGGCAGGAGAATCGGTGCAAGTTCAAGACCAGCCTGAGCTACGAAGTGAGCTCAAGACCAACCTGAATGGCATACCTACAAGACCCTTTCTCAAAACGCCAAAAAAAAGAAAAAAAAAATTCCTCACTGAACAAATGAAACTTTTATTGAATTAATAAAGATAAGCTTCTTGGGTTAAATATTACGTAAAACAGAAACTGTTGTGACCCAAATACTTTCCCCTAACATTAAAGAAGGCTCTTTTAATAATGTACATGGCTCTGATAAACAGAATGGCACCTACTATTTTATTAAGTTGTCAAATTGCTAAATTTCACAAATTAGCAAACATAAATTATTGGAGAACAAATCATGTAGTCCCTTTATTGACAGAGACTCAATTTTAATTTAACCATTTATAAAATGCTTTTGCGGCATGGTACAAAAATACTACAGTATATTCGAAAAAAAGAGTAATGGCATATTAACATGTAGAAGTACTCTGTATACTAAGTAATTAAATCTTTGCTGATGAATAACTTTAAATTTTCCACTTTCCTAAATTTACTAAACTTTGTTTTCTTTTTCACTTTCTTTAAAAACATGCATATACAAAAGATACAACTTCTCATTTATTGAAGGACTTTCAACACTTAAGAGAAATTTGTATACTGTAAACATGTACTAAAAAAATTTTAAAAATCTTAAAAGGAAGGTTACTAGACTATACATTTTTGCTGGTAAAAGGCTGGAGAGGCTGAAGTAAAATATTCAAATAAAATTCAAAATCTCAATACTAAAAACATTAGGTACATTATAGATTTCATAATATAGACTGTTTAACAGCAAATGCAAAAATCCTTCATCTTTATGTTAATATCATGTTTAAAAAGTGAGAAGTTCTAATTCTCTTTCTGGTATCAGTCTATCTAGTCTTAGTTTCTCTTTAGTGATACGACACGTAGTGTAGAAGTCCTACTTTAGCCAGGTGTGGTGGTGCACGCCTGTAATCCCAGCACTTGGGCAGGAGGATCACTGGGAGTTCAAGACCAGCCTGGGCTACAAAGTGAGTTCAAGGCCAGCTGGAACTGCATAGCGAGATCCTGTCTTAGAAAAAAAAGAAGCCCTACTTTAATATCAATATTTCAAACAGTTTAAACCTTTCTGCTGTGAAACTCATACTTAATGTTTTACATTTACATGGCTTCTTCCATGGAGATTCCTTGTACTAAAGAATTATACTATCAAAGCTTTTACATACTAATGAACTATGCTATCAAACTTTTTGTGAGTTAATAATGTATTACTGAATTTTAGCAGTTCATTTTTTTGGACTATAGTCATGCTAAAGTACAAAGAGTGAGTTCTATCAGAAAATACATGAACTAAATTTTCATATAAAGAAAATAATCCAAGACCAAACTAAGACTAATACCTAAATTACCCAGATTTTAATAAACTGCCCTACTCAGAATACCATACAACAATAATCAATTCATCCACAAATTATTTTTTCCCAAATCTTGATGGAATCAAGAGAAAGAAAATAAATTTGACTATTTTTTATGAAAGAGATACAGTTTGTTTTTTTTAATGGTAAATGAAGAGTCAGCAAAAGAAAACGAAAGTCTAACAGTTAAAATGGTTGACCAAGAACGAGAACTCTTTTTAGGGGAGAGATTCCAGGTAAAAAGAAGTACCTACCAAAGGTATTATTAAGGCTACTGTGGTAGGCAGAAGTATGTAACACAAAGCCACAGACAGTAAGTAGAATGACTGAAAAACCAAGATCAGGTAAAACTGTTTTTTTTCTTATCAAGAAAGAAATGTATAGAATTATCAGAATTAAAGTAATAAAATAGAGAACCCATACAACGGTGACAAGAGCACACTAAAAGAGGAAAAGGAAAAGATGGATCAGATATGGAAATCAAAATAAGTGATTTTTTAAAAAAGATCCACATCACAAAGACATGGAATAAGTAAAATGACTAGGGGTGTAGCCATGTGGTAGAATAACTAGTTAGCATATAAGAAGCCTTGGGTTTGATCCCAGCACCAACAATCAATCAAGGAGGTCAAGAAGGAATAGAAAATAGTTAGATTCTAGGTCAACATGAAAAACTCGTGAATCATTTAAGAAACACCAGAAGCACAAATTATACAACACTGCAATAACTGGAAAATGGTGCATAGGTATATCTCAGGTCAGATCAACAGTACAGGGTTTTATAGTTTCTAAGCAAATAAATACAATAGTTTTCAAAATAGCAAATTCTGCATTTCAATATAATGGATTTATTGGACAGAAACTACAATGTCTTCATAAAGAAATGTATAACATTACTTTATGTTAAATGTTATGCAAATATCTCAACCTTCTGTTTCTTGTATCTCCTCTGAAAACTGATTTTTCTCTCACTTTTGTTTTGGAAAACTCTTATGATTTAAATTTGGAAGATTCTACTTAAAAAGTCTTCAGAGGACCCTATTTACTGTTCCATGAACTGAATTAAAGGGTAACACATTCAAATTAACCAGAAAATACTGTACTAAGTGTACTTTGAACTTCTCAAATTACTGTTTGCTCTGGAAAGTTACTGAGATATTCATGATTATTGAATTTAAAAGATGCAAGCAAACAGTTTCACAGACATTGGCAACTACTCTCTTTTCCCTAAAAGGGGCTAGAAAAACCACATGTGACTTTTTAAGGACTTTGAGTGGGGGTAAAGGGGCAAAGGTTTATGTATTAAACCAAAATAAATTAACGACATTCTCTAGGATGAGAGGGATGCAGGAGATACGACAACTCCATACTTTCCACTCAATTTTTCCTGTAAACCTAAAATTGATCTAAAAATTGTCTATTAATTTAAAACAATTTTTTTGTTAAAATAAAAATCAAAGTAGCACAAAACTCTACAATTACCACAGCTTTTGGTTTCCAGGTAGAAATTTTTTTCATGTCTTTTTCTTAATAATAAAAATTAAGTCTACTTCTAAAATTTTGCAAAAGATATTGAAAGTAAACTTTGAAAAATCAAACTTGTCAGTTCAACAACTACACGGAGATAACCAAATAACTTCATAGTATACTTTCTTGCTTTTAGCATATATAAAAGGTATGTTCACATTGGTATATGGTTTATAAATTCTTACTTTTTTCTTACTTAACATACTGTGAATATTTTTTCACTAAACATTATGAAGTTTGTAAAGCATTAATTGCATTTAAAACTTCAAAAAAGTTGTTATTACAAACGGGGAAAAAAACCCAAAGAAGACAAAAATGAACAGTTACAGCACTGCATCCTTTTTTTTTTGGAACACCTGTCTATCGTACATAGCATGGGGAATAAAAGTCCCTGAGTACAGCCTAGAAACAACATGAAGTTTGAATCAAAACTCTCTGAGATACACTACTTAGTCAAATAAAAGCAGAACAGCAGAGAGAAGGCAAAACCTTGCTTGAGATATCCCAAAAGAAGTAAAAACACTATTTCTTATAAAATTCACCAAGTCATTCCTTCAAAATTCCTTTCTTTTCCATTAGGTTCATGCTGCAGTCACAACATGAGTCCTTTGGTGAGTGCCCCATCTTATTTTTTTAACAAAACAGAACATCTCATGATGAGAACGTCCCCTTTTCCTACCTTGCTCATTGTCATAATGCATATTCCTGAAGTTTCCCTGACATCACCACTAAGCTTCCAAGGCAACATATGGGGATTGAAGAACTTGTGCCTACTTATTTACATGTTTTTAGACTTGGAAGGAGTGTAGGAGATGAGCAAAAAGAAAATCTATAAAATATTTTGAACCAATGTAACTAGTGCTAGAAAGATGCCATACTTCAGAACAGTATTCCATTTCCAAGACTCCAATTCAAAAAAACAGGCTAAAAAAAAGCAGTGGACAGTAGATAATCAATAAATAACCAATTTTTAAAGCTACATATCACCAAAACCTTCTTATTGAGATATATACACATATCTATTGTGCATGTGTTCATCCAGTCACCTAACGAGAAGCATCTATCTAACCTATTACACAGTATTAAATATGAGTGAAGAAAATACTGAAACTATTTGTTTGATCATGCTCAAGTTCACTCAGAAAATTACTAAACAATGCAACAGTATACTATAAAGCAGAATGGTTTCTAATGTGCGTAACAAGGTTCTTCACTTTTCCATAAATCCTTAACTTTGCTAAAGTGGGATCGAGAAACACTTTTTTGGTGACATCACTGATAACTAACTCACCTGGTGACTCTCCTCCCACATCAGAGACCTGGGCAGACTCTGTTGAAGACACCACACTAACAGTATTGGTAGGTACGCTGGTAGCAAGGGTAGATGGTAAGATGGTCGATTTTTTTGTTGCAATGACAACACTTCTGTTATGAAAAATAATAAATAGAATGAAAAATACAGATCACTTAAGTTAATTACATCTAATTTCAGAATAAAAACTAAGAAGCTATTTCTAATTTCCCTTCCTGTGTCTATTTTCACATACAGTTCAGAAAATTTTCCCAACACAAAATCTCTTCCATACAGCTTATATTTGCATTTCAATGCTTTTAGAACTAAAACACTTTTTAGAAACACAACAATCCTTTTTAACATTCAAATGTACATTTACCACATATGATTAAAGTTAAGATCATTTTTAATTATCTAACACATAAAATAACTAAAAATATACTGTAAAGAAGGAAAAACGGCACTCAAGTAAAAAAGAAATGAGACATCATTTAACCTCAGAACTGAGCAGAAATTCCAACAAGTTTTTACAAGGATTTTTAAGGAATTGCTAATTTAAAATCATAAAACCTTAGAAATTCTCCAGGTGGGAAAAAACCAGAGACACATAATTCCTAACAAGTACATAATTCAAGTTTTTCTCTTCCTAAACCCCAGAGTCTGAATCTTTCGAGAATAATATATAGAAAAACAACATATAAATAAAAGAATAAACGCAAAAATATCAAATAACAAAAGTTGCTCATTTTGTGTATTTTTCTAACACAGGTATATACAATATATCAATTTCAATTAAAGTGTAATACTTTATACCAAAATAGTAACTAAAAGACCTTGTTAGACATAACTTAAAAGGTACTTTTTAATTGAAGTTAGCTCCATAAACATGCAAAACACCAGTTAATGAGGTAAAGAAGACGGCTGATACATAATGCACTCCCACAGTAGTGCTTACTTTTAATTACCTGGTGTTAACCATAAGTCTAAAGTCTTCAACATTCGATTTATTTAATCACATCTTTTGTTGACAATACTCTAACTGCAAGCTGCAAGTATTCCCTTAATAGCTTTAAAGTATTTGGTTCCTGGACAGTCTTACTTAGGTATTTGATTTGAATAAATTTAAAAGTGGAAATTATGTAACTGCAGTATTTTAAAGTGCATTTTTGTTGTTGTTTCAAAGAGATAAAACAAAGCGAAATAGGTGCTGTTTTACTTCAGTGACTATCATGTGAGGGCAAACAGTGTTGCCAATTAAATCAAGTTCTCCTGTGCTAGGCATGGCTTATTCAATGTACTTGAGGGTAGCTGGTGTCACACCATTATAAGGGTGACTGCCAATGTTAACTATACACTAAAAAATAGAAGCAACAGCCACCTGAGCCCCCAATCCAAAATGGTGTGCTTAAATCATAGTAGCTTATATCAGATGAAGATTATTGACTTAAGGGGAAGTAGATATGACCTCTCTCTGTGTGTGTGTGTGTGTGTGTGTGTGTGCGCGCGCGCGCGCGTATGTACATGTGTGCTGGCAGTGCATTCAGAAAACAATACAAAATGTAGTTTGTGTTTCTCCCACTCCAGACAAAAATTTACAAGCCTATTCTTTCAGACAACTCCTACCCTCCAAGCAACCTGTTATGGGGAGAAAGAGAGAAGAATCTGGAGAATTTATTTTCATATTTATACACAAAAGAATGAGTCAAAACTATCTAGTTTACTTATAGAATTGTAAATTCAGATAGCAGGATAGAAAAATAATATTTTAAAGAGTGAAACTTTTTTCCATAATCAAAATTTTAGATATATCTACCCTATGACCTAAAAATTTCATTCTGAAGAATTTTCTCCATGAAAACATAGGTCCTTAAAAAATGTGTGCAATTATGTTCACACTTTTCTTCTAAAAAATAAATTTTCATATGATAAACTTATAAAATAAAATATACTCAGCAATAAAATGATTAAGCCACTGCCACACAACACAGATGAGTCTCAAAACCATTATATTGAATGAAGGAAGACTTAGGATAAAGAACGTACACTTCGTGCTTCCTTGTAGAAGTAGTTCTATAACAGGCAAAAGTAATCTACAGTAGAAAAATCAAACTGATAACTGCCACTGGTTAACAGAGACATATTGGCTGGGAGGGAGGAACTTTTAAGATTAATGACATCTCAATGGGTGTTGTATGTTGTAAGTACATGAGTTTGTCAAAACTCATCAAATGGTATGCCTAAAATTTGTGCCTTTCAGGCTGAAAGGTATGACTTAGTGGTACAGAGCTTCCCTAGTATACACAAGGTCCTGGTTTTGATCCCCAGCACTGAAAAAAATGCCTTTCGGGTAGGCAAATTTATCTCAAAAACCATATTATTATATTGGTCTCTAGAGACCTACACACTGAGTGTTTAACAATGAAGTGCACTAATACAGTCTCTGCAACTTACTCTGAAATATATCCAAAATATAAGATTGGTGGGTAGATACATGGAGAATTGTATGAAGAAACAAATACAGATGAAGACTAATTAATTATAGGATCTCTGTAACAAGTCTGTGGGTGCTCACTGTACAATTCTTTCATCATGAGCAGTGCTGACCATTTCAGCACTGCTCCTACTTTTGTGCAGTATATTCTGATGGTTCCTAAGCATGCTATATTGTTTCACAGCTCCAACCCTTTAAAAACAATCTCCTTTTCTCATGTTTCACAGCTGCTCAAAGGCAAGCCTTCCCTGGCTCCCCCAAATCAAAGTTCATGAAGCATAATGTGTGTTCCTATAAAATCCTGTTACCTAATATAAAATTATGGATTTTAATAATAGCTATGACTTATTAAACACTGACACTAGGCTGGAAATTATTATTCAATTCCTCAAAATCCTAAGGTATATATTACTTTCATGTTTTTAAATTTAAAAACTAAAGTTCAGAATAGTAAACAGTCAAAAGACTTTGCAGAACTGTCCTAAAAATCTATCTAAAACCAGAACCCTCAATATGAACTTTTTCCTCATCCTGACCTTTATTAAAGTTTTCATATACACAATTTATATTATCATAATATTCATTTGGTTGAAGTACACACTTAAACAGATTTTAGTACATTAATGAGGTTTTCGAACCATCATAATCACACTAACATTTATATTAATTCTATATTATAATCATCTATAAGCATTAGTAGCAAATATCTTTACAATATTTACATATGAACTATCATTAAATTACTAAAATATATTTGCTTATAATTGGAAAAAACTGCATTCTTTAGTCTATGGAATAAATACATAAAGAAAAAAATAATGAGTTTCTAAATTCACCAATCGATTCAAATCATTTTTAAGGAAGTAACATAATATTGTTTCAGTTTTGGAACACACAAAAAGAAAATTCAAAGTCATAATAATCCAATTAAAAGGACACTCTCCTTTACCAACTATCTTCATTATTTTATCATAAAGTTTTCATATAAAAGCCAAAAATCTTCAACAGAAGGGATCTTTAACCAATCTTTATTTAACCTATCGTGCTGTTATGGTTTGTGTCTAGGTGGCCCCCAAGCCTCATGTAGTCATGGAAGTGGCTGAATCTAGCATTTGTGATTGATTCATGTCTAGAGCTGGATTTGGTGGTGTGAGTGCTACACCCACCCAAGGGTGGAGCCAGCATACAATGTAAAGTCAAAAAGGAGGTGTGCTTTTTCCCTCTCTTGTCCTGTTTGCTTTTGCTGCTTGGAACCACCCTGCCTTGGAACCAGCTAATTATGGACTAAAATCTCCAAGAAATATAAGAAATAAATCTTCCCTTCCCTAATTTTGGGTGTCGGGTATTTTGTCTCAGCAATGAGAGAAAAGTAACCAAGACACATGCTCATCTTGTATACATGTATAAATCCAAACTAGTAATGCATGTTCCCTCAATTAAACAATAGTCTAGAAATTAAAATTTACCAGTTCTACATAAGACTGATCATGCCAGAACTGAGCATTTTGCATTATCTTTCCATAAAATGCTTTGGAAAATACAAAGAAAATATAACATGCATTAAGACAAAACTTTCAGAATGTATGTGCCAGGCAATATGCAAGAGATATTTCTACCATCTTTCTCAGACTGCAGCTTATGTTTCTTTTGTTTTCTTTTACTTGTACTAGAGATCTAACTGAGGGCCTTTTGCATGCTAAGCACATGATCTGCCACTGAGCTATGCCTCAGTCCTTAAATTTTTATTTAAGAAACTAAATGAAATTCTTTTTAATGTTTAAGAAATATTTATCTTGGCTGGGCAAGGTGGCGCATCCCTGTAATCCCAGCACTTGGGAGGTTGAGGCAGGAAGATCACTGTGACTTTGAGGTCAGCCTGGACTTCAGAGTGAGACCCTGTCTCGAGAAGAAGGGAGGGGAAGGGAGGGAAGAGGAGGGAAAAGGAGGGAAGAGGAGGGAAGAGGAGGGGAGGGGAGTTATCCGAATTTTTTATAAAGTCATAAATTTTAACAAAAAGTACTTTCAGCCTTTTGTCATAAAGAATGTGGAAGACAACCAGTTATGCACACTGGTTTTCCAAACTGACAATTAAAAGCCAAATATTAAAAAGATAAAATTTTAGCCTGGCAGAGTGTAATCCTAGCTACTCAAGAGGCTAACACCAGAAGCACTGCAAGACTGAGGCCTGCCTGGAAAACTGACAGAGACCCTGTCTCAAAACAAAAAGGGCTGGAGATGTGGGAGAGTGGAAAGGTATGTACAGAAGGCCCTGGGTTCAATCTCTAGTACCGCAAAGAAAGGATAAATTCTTATTTAAAGCTTGATTTTATGGATTCAATAATTTTAATAAATACTTAATATTTGTGAGGCACTGTGCTTAAAGACACACCTGAATTATTTAATTTATATTTACTAGATGAGATTCCCATTGTAGAGACGAGAGAATACTTCTAAGGTCCCACACATAGCAAGTGAAATTGCTGCTGATTTTTTTTTAACATGAACTAGGGATTTTGAAATTTTCTTTTAATTAACAATAGGCAAAGAGCAAAAATATCCTCTTGATAACTAAGGTTCAAAAGTTTCCTTTCAGAATTAAATCAGTTTCAAGTATCACAAACCTTCACATAAATGTTATTCCATTTAACATGAAAACTATTCACTAAAAAAGAAAAAAGCATTTAGCTTAGCCCTCTAGTCCCTAAGGATCCAGTTGAAAAGCCAGACCAGCCCTTGAACTTTATCAAGATAAATCCCTGGCATCCACTAATCACCAGAGGGGATCTTCAAATTAGATAAGAGCAAGAATTTTGGCATGGGAATGAACACAAACACCTTTCTGTTCACAAAGGCAGTCTTTCAGCAAGGTTTCACTCATGTAGCTGTTACTCTAAACTTTCCAGCTATTGCTTGCAAGTTGATAATTCTTAAGATATGAGGAGAGTTGTGATTTCTGACACAGCATTCCTGAGATAAATACGTGATCAGAGGGATGCTTTGAAATTCCCAAAGATATGCCATTGGCCCATGTCTGTATGCAAGTTTTTTAAAACATGTCTCTTGCTAAGAAGAGAGGGGGAAAAAACAGAGCGGTTTGTTCTCCATCAGACAATATGTTAAATGCACACCAGACATGTAAACTTCCATAGAACATCCTGAAAAATGCTATTTTCAAAACTACCTTTACTATTTCAATATACTCCATAAAACCTATCCCCTAAGCATGGCTTCTCAACTAAGTTCATAATCTCACTGAAGTTATCGGCAAGACACAGAATAATTTCGACACTACTTATAAGGAAATAAACGTCAAAATTATAAAGTCTGTGTAATTAATAAATAATTTCTTTGACTATATTGACAAGATATACTAAATTTTAAAATGTGACCACACTTAAATATTTTTTAATTTAACCTTAACATGAATGTTAACAAATTTTTTAAAAAGCTGAGAACTTTTTTAAAACCCTGGTAATTTATACCTCTTCCCACTCTCAAAACTCACCATTGCCGTGAATAGCTCTATATTTACTTTTTAGGGTCAGGGGAACATACATAGCTATCTTTTAAAAATAAAAAATTCTAAACTGTTATGTACACTGTATTTTTTTTTCATTTAAAAATTACCTTCAATATCCTTTTGCACCAAAACACACTGTGCTGCCCTTCTCTCTTCAATGGCTGCAATGTACACACAGGGTGAGGGCCACTTCCAAAATGGGTACAGCCAGAAGGGTCTCAGTTTTCAGAGGGAGTTCTGTTTTGCTTTGCTGTTTCTGCTCTGGAGTATGGGTACGTGTCTAATGAAACATCCTGGGGAGGGGACCCAATTCTAGGCACGAAGTGTACTTATATTTCATACATACCTTATACACATAGCCTTAAGATACATTTATACAATACCATATTTTTAGTATTCCTGCGGTTTGATTGTGACCTGTCTCATGAGATGTAGAACTTGCCACTCGAATGCTCAATGTGCATACACCATATGTATAGTCATAATACACGAAACCAAGTCTTCATAGATCAGCACTACAAATCAATTTTTCACTTTTAAAAAGCAATGCTGCTATGAAACATATACAGCACAGCACACATCAAAGATCACACAACAGTTAAGATGGTATGTTTAAGACTTAGTTCTACTATTTACTAGCATAAGACTATAATCTACTTAATTTCTTGTGTCTCAGTTTTTTCATCTGTAAATCTGGGATATGTAAATCAGGAATAGACTACCCAACTATATACATAATGTATAATGTATAAAGAATAGACTTTCCATACAGTAAAAAGTTCAATTGATATTAGTTCAATAGATACTATATTATGAAATTTCTCTTGCAGAAAAAAAAATTTGCTGCATATTTCTTCTGTATAAACATCCAGATGTAGAATTCAGTTTATATATTTTAATTTTTAATTACTATTGCCAATTAATCCTCAAATAAATTAGCAATATGCCCTTTCAATAAACTATACAAATGGTTTTTGATACCTTCTTTAACAATAGGCATCATCTAAAAAAAAAACAGGTATCCTTTTTTTAAAACTCTACTGCCGGGCATGGTGGTACATGCCTGTAATGCAAGCACTCAGGAGGCTGAAGCAGGAGGATCACTGCAAGTTTGAGACCAGCTTGGGTTACAAAATGATCCCAAGGCCAGCCTGAACTACATAATGAGACCCTGTCTAAAAAAAACAAAAATCAAAAAAAAATTCCACTTACTTAAATTGGGTGGGAATATTTTTCAGTTATTTTAATATGCACTTGCATTATTATTAGTGACACAGATATCTTTATAAATTAATAGTGGTTCCAATCATTTTCCATTTTTTTAGCATATTCTTCATTTTGTTGATTTGTTAGTGTTAGGGTATAGATTTTTTTTTTTTTTTTTTTTGGTACGGGGCATCAAACTCATGACCTCGCACTTGCCAGGCAGGTACTTAAAACTACTGAGCTAAACCCCCAGCCCAGGGTATAGATCTAAAATGGCCCCAGAGGTCTCATATGTTCAGGGAAGGGGTTTTGAAAGGTGACTGGATTATGGGAGTGCTATGTTCATCAGTGGATTAATACATTATTGAGGTCATAGCTAAGTGAGCTATTAGGCAGCAAGGCCTGGTCAGAAGAGGTGAGTCACTGGAGGCTGAACCAAAAGTGTATTCTTGCACCTAGTTTCTCCTTTCCCTCTTCTTCTTGAATGCCATGGGTTGAATAGCTTACCTGTGCCATGCCCTTCCACCATGATGTTTTTGCCTGAGGTTCTGTCAACCATGGACTAAATCTTCTGGAACTATGAGCCAAGTAAACTTCCTTAAATTGTAGGTGTCAGATATTTTGTCTCAACAACAGGAAACCTGACTAATAAGAGTTCATAATATGTGTGCACTGGAATTATAATCCTTTTATCTGTAATGTGTATTCCAAATACGTACTGCCTATGGGCACATAATTACAATAACAACACAGTAGCAGGGACCAAATGGCTCATTAGATATGATTGCTGAGTTTCCATTCATATCAATGCATTTTATTCTGGCCATTTTTTTCTCCCAACTTTAGGGATGAAATCACTTGTCCAAATTCACTAATAAGTGAATGAGCTAAATCTCAAGTCCTGTTTTGTCTGTTTTCAATGTTTTAATTCTTATGAACTAATTTTTTTTAAAAAGTGTGCATATATATATATATATATATATATGACATGTCATGTGAATCTAGTAACAACTCTATTTATAGTGTCATATTATGTAGATACCTATATGTTATTTACCTAAAATTCAAACTGTATCAATCTCCTTTTCTCCAGGGCATTTCCTAACTTTTAAATAGAGGGAAACAGGACAAGATAACAAGATCATGCCAAAGACTCCTCACTAAAGTTATACATTCTCTGTTCTTTCTGAGAATCTTAATTACCATGCACAATCTTAACCAGCTTCAGTGTCTATGATGGCAAGCCATGGCAGATCTGTAATACAAAGCTAGGAGAGGAGAAAAGACAGAGAAGAAGAAAGACAGGAGATAAACAAAGCTGGCATGCATTCATAGTTCCAGCTACTTGGAGGCTGAGGTAGAAGGATCATTTGAGGCCAGAAGTTGAAAGGACACCTAGACAACACAATGAGACCCCACCTGCAGGACATCAAGAGGAAGGGACGGAGGGAACACTCTGATAGACGGAAAGTACTAGATAAGCTAAAAGTGTATTGGGGCATAGTCTTAAGCATGAGGAACAATAAAATATTCATTAAAAAGGTTAAATTATGATGAACATATCAAAAGAAAACAGAAGTCAACTGGAAGGGCATCCCCCAGCCAAATCTAGGCAACAACATGAACACTGATAACAGATTATAAGCCATGAATAAAATAGAAACTATAAGACAATAGAATGAATGAAATGAAAATCTGATGAGATTGATGGAGTTTTACACTATTTTTTCACAGGAATATCTCTACAGTAGAGAAGCCAGAAACTTTTTAGTTTCTGATCAGACTGAGCAGCATTAATAACCATATAAAGTCCTAAGCCACTTGGTAGGATGTAAAAGGAAGAAACTGTCAGTGTGGTCACATTCCCGCCACAGACACACTAAGCTCAACCTACTGCTGAGAAAACATTAGACAAGTCTAAACTGAGGATATTCTAAAAATGGTTGAGCTGTAATCCTATGATGTGTCAGGATCACTGCACTGAAGGAAAAACTGAGAATTATTCTTCCAGATTGAAAGAATAAAAAGACACAATAACTAAACACAACACCATCTGAACTTGATCCCTGTACTATAAAGAACATTAATAATTATTAAAAATTGAGAGATGTTTAAAGTTAGTGTTACATCAATGTTAATTTCATTATTCACATGATTTTAGTTATGTAGAAAAATACATAATGAAATATTAAGACGTAATGAAACACTGTATTAAACGTTCAGGGAAAAATAAAACTTCTTTGTACTAGGAACTTCTCTGTAAATTTCAGCTTATCTTCAAATTAAAATATTAACTTTTAAAAACAGATGTTTAGTAAAAAATATTTGTGTTAGAACTTTGTAAGACAAGAATTGTTCAGGAAAACTAGCAAAAGCTTTCTCACGCAGTGAAATCAACAAGAGTCAGGAATCTGTGGTCAGCTTTCTCAAGCTGTCAGGACTCTGAAAACGCTGCTGAACCCCTGTGTCTGTGGAATTCAGAGTCCACTTTGTTTCACAAAGGCTGGCACAGTCCTGGAAACATGGCACTCCTAGGGAGCCACTGGTAAATACAAGCAATTTTCAAGTTGTAACAACAACCAAAAAAGTTGTTTTACAAACAACTTGCCAGTACATAATTATTGTCAAATAATCTTATTGACATGCCTAAAAAATAATCTGTAATGCTGTACGAACCAAATAAAATACATTTTTCAATAAACAGATCAAAACATCTCTTTCTACCACTGAAGCTACAAAATTTAGCCATGTTCAACCGCACTGTTTAACCTTTTATAATTTATAAATGCAAGTGCACCAAAACACGAGGCTCTCTGCCGTACCTGTCAAAAGATCTGAACTGCAGGGGTGGCTCCGCAGACAGATCACCCAGAGCACCAAGGCAGGACGGCGGCAGGAGCGCGGGGTCCACTGCGACGCCATCAGCCGGGATGCTGACCAAGCTCCGGAGAATGTCCTTCACGTTGACATTTTTAGAAACTGGAACTGCTGGTGTCGCCCTGTTATCCAACTCATCTCCTCCATCATTTCTGGTGTCCTGAGATTTATTGACTTCTAAGGAAAGAGTGCACAGCACCTCGCTGACGGCGTCAGGGCCCGCGCTGACACTGGAAG